>JAUBOC010000170.1:15358712-15375882 GCA_032275365.1 Anablepsoides cearensis | reverse complement strand
ATTTCAAGTTTTTCGCCGGACAATTGTAATTTACGTCGGTAATGTCCGACGGTCCGACGTGTTTTCGCAAACACTGAAACGTTAATAGAAACTGACCCAAAGATCTTTTTTGTTGGCAGTCCACGGGTCCTGCTTTGAAATTAAAATTGTCTTAGTACCCAACATGCATTCATTAGGTTAATTCACTACTTTATGTTGCACTTCCAGAGATCAATGTGTGAAGCCTTCAAAACGCCGATCCCCGTTTAATCAAGACTTCAATGATGTCAGCGTGTTTACGGAGCGTTGATTTGAGAGGAACGGGTTAATACAGGAGCACAGCTCGGGATGATTCACTACCCAACGGCAGAGCAGACTCCGTTGCTAAGTGACAAATTGCTAGCGAGAATGGAAGCGAGAGATAAAGTGAAAATGAGAGGGAGAGGGAGGGGAAGATGCGCAGGACGAGGGATTGATTGCCTCTCTCCGAGGAGATCCTGACTGCCTCTCGGAGGAAGGCTGGGCGAGTTGGGGGGGGAGAGGCGAGGAATGGGTGGACAGACGGAGTGGGGGTGAGGGGTGGGGACCGAGAAGGAGGATAATTGCAGCTGATCATGCCTCACAGAAATGGCTGGAAAAACACTCTGAATGAGTCAGAGATGAATAGAGAAGGAGCAGGGAAGGCGAGGGGCGTGTCCAGGCAGATAGCGCTGATTGAGGTGGGAGGGAGGAAATTCTTTTTCTGTCCCATGCACAGAACAGGTGGCCCAAGTGATCACATCCCCTACTTGATCAGACGCAGAAGTTCAAACGATTCGGTGACCAACGAGTGTAAAATACAGGAACAAGTCTTGAAGTTGCTTATTTTCTTACGTAAGAAAAAGCAAAGATTTATTATTTCTAAAATAAATGTATATTGTTAGCTACATTTTATAGGAAACATTTAAACTAAAATCATCTTATATTCAAAAATGAGTAATTGCTGTGAATGACTCTCTGCTACTACATGAAATTTTAGCCAAAAATTGACTGAATTATGGCCATTTCTGTGTTGGCTATGGTTGATTAGTTGGGGCAAAAGTTCAGAATTGAGGCTGAAACTTTAAGTGAAAAGCTTCCACAATGAGTAGCACATGAAAGCATGTGTTGTGAGTGATGCTCAGCCAAAATCATACCCATCTTTAGCACAATATCTGCAAAAATGACTGAATTGTAGCAATTTTTGTGTCTCATACGTGTCAACCCCTTTGGACATCTTGACCTGCAAAAATCCATGATTTTTAAAACTAGATCTGTATTACTCACATGAGACACAATGTGTAATCTGTGTAAATTACCGACAGTTCTAACAACATCAGTTGGGTATGTCAGCCATCTTGAATTGGGTTGGCTTCAAAATCTTTTTCACACTAAAATGTTTTATTCAACTTGCCAACTTATGAAAAAAAAAAATTTACTAAATCACTAATAGAAGTTATATATTTGATCAGTTTGTTACAGTATGTACACGTCTGAAATAGGCTTCCAGTGGATTTATTCATGTTCCATCTTCAACGAAGATGTTTTTAAAATGTTCAAAAGTCATCAAAAATGACTTATGCCTTAGTGTGACAGGGCCTTAAAATCCTTCCAGCTTCTTCGGCCTGCGTCACATGTCAAGATTTTAAAATTGTCGGCCGATTTTCAAAAACTGAGAGTCACCACACATGAGGATAAAAAAATCATGAATATACCAGGTTTAGTCCTACAGTGTGTGGTGTACAGCCACACATCAAGAGGCAAAAGACACCACACCACACATAAAAATACATTTCATTCATGAACATTCTAGCCTGGTAAAAACCAGACCCTTGTCCTTCACTTTGCTGCTTACAAGGGTCTGGACTCTCTGCTATAGAGAAGTGATTCTTGCTGGAGACAATTTAAAATGACTTATGCCTTAGTGTGACAGGGCCTTAAAATCCCTCCAGCTGCTTTGGCCTGCGTCACACGGCAAGATTTTAAAATTGTCGGCTCTCTGCTAAAGTTTAAAATGACTGGATTGATTGGCGACATATGTCGCTGTGAAGGAGGCTAAGCTAAGAAGCTAACCAAAAATCGTGTGCGCTGTAAACAACCCTACTGGGAGGAGAAAAGTACTGAGCCGAACGAGACGACTGTAAATGATGCTGCAGGTTTTGTCAGACAACTTTAATTTAATTTGGAAGCCTTATCAACACAAACTGCCTTCATTCATTTCCTCCACTGCCATTGCTAAACTAACTAGCAGACACTGCACAGAAAATCGACATTGTTCAAAACCCCGCCTTCTGTTTGCTGATTGGCCCAGATAAAATAAACTACAAGCAGAATTGACGTTCTGTTCTCTGATTGGTTCGGCTAAAAATCTGCCAGCGAAATCCTTGTCTATGGGATAAATCCCAGACGGAGCAGTGAAGGGAAACTAGAATAGAGCGGAACTGCGTAGGAAGGCAAGGGCCAGGCTACGAACATTCAGATGTCAGATGTGAAATCACGTGAGACTTCTTGAAATCCCGTGAGATTTCAGGTGAAAAATCTCAACGTGAGTTCAGAGTAAACAAACATTTGAGACAAGGAGGAAACAATATTGATCGTTTGTGGACTTAACGTCCAGCTGATTTTCTGGTGAGTCTTGACTGTTTTTAATGTTTTCTGTATTTTGGATTCCCTTCTGTGTTTACATTATCTCACTTTCTGATTGGCTAGATGTCACATTCAGCAGGTTGTGAGCTTGTTTGACCTCGGGTGACACAGGCCTCATGAAATATTTTTGCTAACAGACAAAATATAATGATAAAATTAAAAAAGAATAATCATGCACTCAGAACAAGTGTTGGAGATCAGTCTCAGCTACTACCTGACCATGTTTTATTTTTTTTACTTTGTCTATGACACATTTTGCTAACAGATAGACACAAGCAGAAACGTTATTATTCCTTTGACTTTGGCAGTTATCTGATCCAGTTGGATGTAAAAGGCTAATCAGTGATATTTATGATTTAATATTCATGTTCTTTTTGTGGTTAAACAGAAAATGACCAATGACAGAACAGGACTATTTAATGACAGCTTTTCCAGGCGTATCAGCTCAGACATGAAACAATCTGTCAAAAATGCATCTTAGACTGTGGCACACACCGAAAACAATAAATAAGTGAATCCCCAGAAGGCATTCTGATTTGTTTGAAAGTGTTTCAAGTGTGCTTATGGAGTGTGTTCTATTTTATGCAAACATTTTTTTTTTGCTTCTCATAATGGCAGATATCAACCATGCCCAGGGAATAAAGTGTAAAAATGTCCCAATTAGCTAAAACTGGCAGTGCTACTGAAAGGTTTATCAGAGTTAATTATGATGTATAAAAAATGAAATCCACAAAACAATTCTCCTTGATGAAAATTTAATACTTCACACCAACTGAGCTGTGATAGACATTCATTTTAAATGTGAGCTCTTTCTCAGCTGAAAGGTTCATTTTTAATGAAAAACTTCTTCGTCCCTTGACTGTAATTTACAGCACATAGAGTGGAAAAAAAACACAAGTTAAATGTGAAGTGTTTCATTTGCAGAGAATTATCAGACCCAGATTAGTTTTTCTATGTACAAATGTATTCATTTACTTAGATTTGTTTGATTTTTGTAAAAATGTATGCCTAAAAGTTTTGAAATAGACATTGAATTACTTGATGCTTAGTAGAGTTGCTTAAAAATAAATTTGCCAACATTTGATACAATAAGAAAATGCGTGTGGCTTTTCCTAATAAACATAAAAGTACCAGAGAAATCCCTTCCATTCCATTTACACAAGAAGAAAACATTGTTGGTACTAAAATACTGTGTACTACAGTGTCCTGAGGTTTGTCACTGGGTAGAGCCACCTCCCTCTTCACTGTGAGCTGTACTATAAATAATGGTGATCTTTCAGTGGACATGAGTATACCATCTAGATGTGTCTAATCTACAAGGCCCTACTGAGTTTTATATTTGTGCACTTTTGTACAAAGAACAAAAACCCACTATGCCTTATAACAATGTTGTCCTTCTATCAGTTCCTTGTGTCAGAACTGAATTAAGGAAAAGACTTATGTGAAACTGCCAGGCCTCATTTCTTTTAGAGCTTTTTGGCGAATTCTGAAAAAATAGGTATTGAGCATTTTGAGTGTTGATCATGTTTCTCAACTATTGCCTTTTTTATCCATTGCTATATTTTAATAAATGCCTGCGTTTCTTTAACTAGAGTCTTGGATTTCTACCTGTTGTCTGTTTTTTAACTATTGCTTGTGTTTTCCTTACCTGATGTCACTGTTAGGATCATTATTATGCAAGACCCATGCACTTTAAAGTGCCTGTGACATCAAATTTTTGTATTTAAAAAAAACAACATTTCAAAAAACAATCCTTTCAGTTGTGGTGTTACTCATTTCCTTAAAGCATCTATTACTTATTTGAGTTTTCATTGAGAACTTAGTACTGAGACAGATTGTAACATGTGAGCTGGTCCATTACTCAACCATCAGGTCTGTAAATTCAGATGTACTGTAAAAAAGAACGTGAAAAAACTTGTTCAGTCCAGTCATTAATCACACAGCTGCTAGGGTCCAGTTAGATAGAAACAAAAGGGCATGAGTGGGAACAAGACAGGAGAAGGCCAAAGTCGAGAAGCTGATACTAGTGGCGAGAGAACAAACAGGGGGAAAGGGTACTGGTGATTCAAGAAGGAAAGTCATAAAAAAACATATATATTGAGGTCAAAGGTCTTTCTGTTTCTCTCTAGACACTGAATAAGCCACTGACCCAGATCTGTGACACAATAGTTTTTGAATCCACCGGCTGGAATTTAAAGAAAGTTTGCCTCTGTTCTGAGCTGAACAGAACAAACTGCTGTTTCTCTTCCCGCTCTGCCCCGATCCTCCCGCCGCTCAGTTACTGAGAGTCTCATCGCAGCTCTACGCTTCATTTCCCCACTCTCTGTTCTGAGCACAGGTCCCTCCTGCTTCTCCAGAAAAAGAACACCTCCACCCCCCATGTTGGTGTATATGTGTGTGTGTGTTAGGTTTGCTCTTACTGCTGGTGCAGTGCCACGGGGGGGCTAAAAGTCTACTGAGCAGACAATCGCTCTGCTAAAACAAAAATACTCCTGCAACATTCAAGTTAAAAAGTCAGCAATAAAAAAAGACATGCAAATATTTTATTTGTTTTCCTTTGTTCTGGTAGATGAAAGAGAAGAAAAGAAATACCTCAAATCAATTCTCATAATCTCAGCTAAACTTGCAATGAGATTAAACTAATGATACAAAAATAATACAAACGTTAAAAGCCGGTGGCGGGCTACTGCGCAAAATCCCGGTTGTTTCCTGCTTCGGCTTTCTGTACCTTTAAGTCAAAACAATAGAAAACACATTTAAATAAGTCATTCTAGTAGATGAAATAGAAGAAAACAAATATGTAACTACTAAATTATACATTAGTGAACACTGTTGCCACAGATATTAGTTTCTTTCTACACTTTTATTGCTAAACTCTCTCTCTGCAGTATTTTAACTTGTTTAGTTAATCGGTTTAGTTGGATAAAATTGTGTTTTTTAAGCATTTGAAACCATTTGAGAATATGAGCAAAGATGAAAAGATGTTACTTTAAGTAATTAAATGATTGTTTTTTTAAACAAAATACCCATTATTGTCTGCTTTTTGTCAAGTAATTATAAAACAGTTTTACTGATCAGAAATAGTTGAAGAATTGGTGAAAGTGGATTTGCACAGCACAAATTTAAAATCCAGTCTTGCGTTTGACGGAACCGAAATTTTAATGAAGTGGATTTTGTTTCCTTCAAAAAAGACTGATTCCTGTATCCAAATAAATTAACCTGAAGCAAATTTTATTTTATGTGATTTCAGATCACAGGAGACCTTTTTGCAGTCCTTTTTCACTATTTAAAGTAAATAGCCTTTCTTTTTATTGGTGTTTTTGACACTTTCTATTCGTTTTTGCTCATTTTTTAAAGGTTCTTTTTAATTCTACTTAGTTATTGAGTTATTGAGCCATACATAAACAAAAGCAAATTGGTAAAATACTGCAATAATATTTTTTTAATTAAATGCTTTTCTTTAAATGTGTGCCTCACAAAGTAGACTGACCTGGTAAAGGAGTCTTGACTACAATAACTCCCTGCTTTTTGAATGTTTGTAGTGCTTTTTTAAAACTCTGCTTAAAGAACAAAGCCAAAGACAAACAGCACACAGATGCAAGCTATAGTGTCCTGTGGCCGTCGCTCCCTCACTGGTTACCTTTGTTGGTGCTCCACGGGATGACTATCAGCTGAGATTTGCTTGATCACAGGGTAACCCAGACAATATGAAAGCAAACACATTCTAATAAATACTCCATAATGGAATAAATAATCTTTACAACACTCAGAGGGCTATAATTATTTTGCCTATAACCAGTCATATCCAAAACAGTAATTGACCTAATTAAAAATCTGAAAGCAAATTATACATTTTGATGTAAGTATTCACAACATCCAGTCAAATTCAGTCTAAATAGATGCATAAGGCTGTGATTTTACTAAATGAGGTAAATGTTTTTATTGTATTGCTGCATAAGCTTTCTCTGGAAACTCTGTTGATAATCTATACTGGAATGCCTTTCATTAAAACTATATATTAAAAGTGAAGCAAAACTGCACCCATTGAGATTTGTACCAAACTGCTTCAAATAGGTCAAACAATGTTTTACTGGACATTTGACCCGTTTCACTGGTGCATCCCGTTTTGCCGCTGTGCTCCAGTTGCATCACCTCAGACATAAGGATTAGCATCTTTGCCTCTGGCGCTGATCTCTCTGCAGCGTGTTTGAACGGCGCGTGTAGTCCCGTGGGGAGAGCATGCTCACAGCACTGACATCTACAACTTGTCCATAACGGCACATTATGTCAGGGGGGAAAAGCAGAGGAAGAAGGGAGGTAAAGAGTGGGGTGCCTTGCTGTTTATGCTAACCGGTGTGAGCGGTGTATGTGTACCGCGAGAAGAGACTTGCACTGATAAAAGGTCAAGACGAGTGTGCTTACCTGCCGATCAAACATATACCACCAGGATTAGCCTGACCCTTCAAAACCTTTCCAGAACACACACTGCGCAGTGCCGCCAGCGACCACCAAGAGGAGCTGTGAACCCGTGATCACTTGTAAGGCATTCACTCCCTCCCCTCCTCTTCCTCGCTTTGGTCCTGGCAGCGTCTCCCTATCACCTCACCTAATTCTGTCTGCTTCATTTTATCCTGTACAAAGCTGACAAATTCATAGGTTTTGTTGAGAAAGACAGTGAATATACACATATTGGGGGGGGGATGGAGCGATAGCTCAGAGGCTTTACTTGTTTTGGAGCTCACTGATGCAGCTGTAGATATGGACGATGTTGCAAGACCCATTAAGAGGAGTAGATACAGAGTGAATGAGACGTCGGAGACCACTGTGGTTGCATTATAGCCTCAGCTGACATCCAACACTCCTCTTACACACTGCTGGCTACTTCAGATAACACATTAGCACCAGTGAGCACAATAAGAGAAATTATTCTGTCTGGATGGAACTTACATGCAAAGAACTGATGATGGCATTTGTCAGACGTGAATATGCAGATATAAACCATTTATGACAACCTGTGGGTTTTAGGGAAAAAATAAATAAATCACTGTGGTGATGGTGTGATTTTTAACTTTACAACAGAAACAAACATTTTAAGTCTGGTTCAGGTTTTGCCCGTTCACTACAGTCTACCGGTTGTTTCTCCCAGACACCAACTATGCTGTGAGGTATGGAAGATTGTTTTGAATAGAGGTGGTTGGTAACTGATTTTTTTTTCGGGGGGAAATTATTATAATAAAATCTTTTAAAAGTTGTTTTTTACCAGATCACCACTTTCACTACTTTACTCACAACCCAAAACTACAGTATTTTACAGACTGTATTTGAAGTATAAGTCTCACCTGACCATAAAATACATCAGAACAGACATTTAATCTGAAAGAAACACAACCCACAGAATATAGCTTTTTTCCACACTAGTTCATCTAATTTACATCCTATGCGATATACAAGAAAAAAAAAACACATTACGGTACCAACAACAAGCTACCATTAGCTTACTGTCCTCTGTTGTTCTGACTTCTCATCATTAGCGTTTCATTGTTGAATACAGTTTTTGGTACTTTTCCTTCAAGTCTGGTGTTGTCCATGTTGTGTCGCAAATAAAACAAAAATGTATTCCAACAAATATTACTGTTATATTTGTCAATATCATTCCACATCATTCGATTTGTATTCTTCATTTTATTCAGTGCAGTAATAACAACCTCTACTTTTTGCCACTCCCTCACACGTTTCTCATTGACTCCAAACTTTCTTTATGCTTCTCTTTTTTTTTAAACGACGGACTACAGAAACACCATAAACCATAGCTGTCACAAGCCTAGAGCGTTTTCTCGTTGCTGTAGATGATGTTTATTCCTTGGATCATGTCAGTCAGTATTAGAGATGTGATGTTCCTGAACGATCCAAATCTTTTGAATGGCTCTATACAACGAACAATAGGAGCCGAGTCATGGGCGGTAACAAGTCATTTGTAGTTTTATTATTTTATTCCTCTTTAATCTTGATTTTTTTTTCATTCTTAAATCGCTCCCACTTTGCTTTCTCACTAAAAACAGGCAAAGCAGTGGAGTACGGAAGCTCATGGGGAAAGGGGGAGGGGGTTTCCGCTTGACAAAACACATGGCTCCAGCCACGTAATGGGATGACGTCATCACATACAGCAACGTGATGATGTATTTACCTACGTGATGACGTAACTCGTTCAAAATCGAACGGCTCTTTTGCATGGCTCTATGAAACAAACTGCTCCTCAAGATCCGGATCCCTTCAAAGAGCCATTTATCCCATCATTAGTCAGTCAATTTTATCAGAGTCCACGCCTCCTGCAAGAAATTGCATCTCAATAGCTGAGAGTCTAGACCCTTCGTACGAAGCAAAGCCTAGGACAATGGGCTGTTTATTTTACCAGGCTAAAAAGATATGTTATTAAAAACTAAAAATCTGATTTAAAGACTTTTCTCTGTCTCTTTAAGTGGGTTTGGTGCTGCCCTCATCATTACATTCAACCTTATCTCATGGAACAGGTATTTTTACAAAGCCTGTTCCAAGGGGACACCTCAAACAAACTTTGCACGCAAACTTACTGTTTTGAAAAAAGAAATTAAATAACAGCATGTTTGTGGTGTGCATTTACTCCTTAGTTCATGTTGCCTAAAATTATAAGGGAACTCTTAATAGAATAAGTCAAATCAATCAAATTTGCCACATTTTGGTCTATACGTATTATTTCTGTAATGTTTCTGATGAAGATAGGGCAGTTTTTGAGGTCATCTCTGTTCCATATGATATAAATGAATATATTCAATGCATCTCATGCAAAGTATCATTGATTATTGACTAACAGACTATCAGCCTGTCAGTAAAGATCAGGTCAAAAGTGGTCAGTGCCATCGACGCCCCTCTCTGTGTGTCCCCTTTGCGAGGAAAATCTGGTGTAAATCCAAATAGCTATTTAACAGTTAGGCTGCCTGTTAAGTCAATTACAATGATCCACTGGGGACTCAAGCTGCAATCTGATTTAATGGAGTTCACCTGGGCAACATGATATGGGTGGTTAATTCTGAAACAACTCATGGACTAAGTGTCCTAATCCGATGTCAGCTCAGTGAGTTTTGTGTATTGCCTTGGTAAATTAAAGATACATTTTTTTCTAATATTTCAAAAAAAGTAATATCAAAAAAGGCTAAATCAAGCCTACAAGCTTGTTTAACTAAAATAATTGAATGAAATAATTTAGATAGAGTTAAAATTGTGAATTTAAGACACCTTCGCAATAGAGGATGATCTTGCTATTATGTTGGATCATGGCAAAAAAAGAAGGGGGGGTATGCTCTTAGCCTATTTATTTATTGAATAATTAAATTTGTTTAAGGATTTAAGATATTTTAGGGATAAAACACATTGTAATGGTTTTACTATGTTACTCCACTTTCCTGTTCTCTCTGCACCTTTTGTGTTCCACTTCAGTGCAACAATAGGAAAAGATTTACTTTTTTCCTTCATTATTTCCAACAGTAACAAATGTTTTACATTTTTAGGAAGTATTATAAAATATAAATAAATTTCTCAATTTTCTCAGAGTATGTATTTACCTGGTGCACTATAATTTGGCTAAGAAACATTACAACACGTGATTCAACAAATACATAACGGGACAAGCAGACCCCCGTGCAAATTAATACTAATACTCACCAAATAGTGATCAGGATTTTTGTTGCATTTTTGATTCAATCATTATTTTTTTTACATCATAGCAGAATCATCATCCAGTGTGAAGGAGGACAAATTAGGCCTTCATACCTCAAATACACGAGTTACTTATAAATTGGGGCACTAGTATTCACAGTAATGTAAATATCCAATTTAAGTCAAAATGTAAGGCAGATGGTCAAGTAAATAGAGAACTCAAACAATAGTATTTTATTTGAGTGTGTATCACATTTGCCTAATGATGCAGTTGGTGGTAGGTGGATTGCCTCATGCTGTAAATCTTTAAAATTGTGTTGGCTTCCCAAACTCATTAAACTAGTCTCACTCTGTTAATCTCACATTGCTCTGCACTCAATGCCAACTGGGTTTGTGTGTATTCCTTAGATGGTGAAAGTGTGCGTTTGTGTGAGTCTTGCTTGTGTGATCATCTACTTTATCTTGCAAAAATATGATGTATGCTAAACCAGATCAGCTCAATGATCATTGACTATATCTGGATCCAGGGATGGCTTGTATAAGTGGGCTAGTAGGGCCCTTGTGTTTACAATTAAAAAATGTGACTAATAAACACTAATTAAAAATGTTGTGTCACATTGTGAAATTTACAAAACTAGTATCAAACAGTCTCGAGAAAATCCAAGTCTTTCTGATGGACTAACTTTTCACAGCCATGTTTATTTAATGTATTTTGTAGTACAGAATATTTGATATATCTTGTCATGTCCCCTTCAACCGTAGGTTGGTTTTAAAATTATGCAAAATGCAGATGGAGGGCAGGAAGTGAAATACCGGAGGATCTGCCGTCTGAAAAAAATACCGATGTATATCTCTTTTGCCTGGGAAAATAAAAGTTAATAAATAAAATGTATTGTGTAGTTTACTGCTGCTCCAATCATTCTAACCGAATTAATAATAAATGCTTATAAATAAATAAAATAATATGGTAAATAAATAATTCATGGCACTTTGTTTTTAAATGTTTGTCATATTTGAAGTGTGTTGCTGCAGTAGGCAGGCAAATTCATTAAAAACACACCTCAATCCCCCCTCTGGTCTCACCCCCACACCCCAACTCTTTTCTGACTGATGACGCCTGAAAGTTTGGCAGTGATGGAGAGATGTCGAGTTCAGGAGTGAGCAATGAGATTTCAGAAATGTATTATATTTAATGTGTTTGGGTTTTGTAGTTAGGATGTAGTTTTATATGTTTAGTCAAATATAGTGTCGGAGTCAAATAAAATGAGAATGAATGTGGAGCAGTCGCTGATTGAGAAAGAGGTTGCGCTGCAGACAGATGGACTGATCCATAGTCAGAACCTTTGCAATTGAGAGCGGAGGGACGCTCAAAGGCGGAGTTGGAGAAAAGAAAAACAGTCTGCAACAGAGTGAAGACTGACGAGAAAGTAGGCGATTTGTTATTTGATTAGAAGAGGAAAGAGAAGGGGAGAGCCAAGCAGACTACAGGGGAAATCCTTCGTCCAGTGTTGCCAACTTAGTAACTTTTTGCTAGATCTAGTGACGTTTTTCCCAAAAAGTGACTAGCGACAAATCTAGTAACTTTTCCCTGTGTCTTTAGAGACTTTCGGAAGTTTTGGTGACAGCACTTTCCATGCACTTTCCTCAAGGAGCAGCGAGTGCTGTGGTAAGCCACTCCCCCTTCCTAAAGTGGCGTGTGTCAGTGTTGTCAACTTAGCGATTTTGTCGCTGGATGTAGCGTTTTTTTAGACCCCTCTAGCAACTTTTTTCCCCAAAAAGCGACTAGTGGCAAATCAAACGACTTTTTTCAATGTTTTTGGAGACTTTTGGAAGATTTGGCGACGATACCTTTTGTGCACTTTCCTCAGCGAGCAGCAAGTGCTGCTGTGAGCCCCTCCCCCTTCCTAAAGCAGTCCGACTACTGAAACCCCGCGCAGCACCCCCGTCTGCAGTCAGTCGAGAGGAAGCCGCTGCTAATGCAAAAGTTGCAGCTGCTCCTGCCTGGTTTGCAAAGCGGGATGTAATTTTGACTGAATTTTTTTTTTAATTCAGACACTGTCTCTTTAAAATAAATATTTGGACTTGGCTGCATTTGATTCACAGATCAGTCCCTTCTTCACCTCGTCCTCCCCGTGTGCCTCATAAAATCTAACAATCTGATGATTAAATTTACGATTCTCACAAATTTAATTTATGTAATGTGGATCTAAGCATTGAAGTCATAAATTGTTTTTAATTCATTAGGTTTAATTGCAATTCTAACAGTTCAGTGTTTTCCTTCACTATAGCTCGGATCACAAATATTGACAAACATCCAAATATCAAATTATGTAATGACATCATCTGGTGACTTTCAAGACAGCCAATAGCTACTTTTCTTGCTCAGGAGTTGCCAACACTGATGCTAGTCTGCCGGGGCAGACTGCTCTATTTACACCAAACAGCAGATTAAAGCCTGTAAACATCTGGAGGCGTAGAACTTTGTCAGCAGGTGGATCCACAACCTGAGTACAAAACTGCTCCACAATGGTTATCTTTTTTTTTTTTTTTACCAGGGTGAGTGTTTGTTCTTATATTGTTTTATATGTTAGGATGCTAGCAGTAGCTAGCAACAAAGATGCGACACCTCACAACACGTAATGCTAGGTCAGCATAAAAAGTCCAGATGAAGAAAATATAAAATTACTATTACTACCTAATACTTTATGAACAAAGCCATAAAATCAAGTAAGCTAGCCAACACAGTGGTGAAGTGGTCACTGCAGACACCAGCATTCTGCTCCTCTCGACCACAGACATAGTTTAAAATCCACGTTTTATGGCGCTGTTCTGTAAGCTTTCTACATTTTAGTATTTTTGGGTACAACTATCTTTGGTGCTCCATGATAGGACTGGGCAAAATCGTGTGCAACTAGATTGTCAGTAATCTCTTGAAAACACATTCATCTTGATAAGTTATGGGTCATGTTTGACACATATGTGAACTAATTTCTGGTAATTGTCCTTAAACTGGATCTAAATCTGAACAATATGCACTCACAATGATTTCCACCATAGACATTTTATGTCCTGGCCTTCACTTGAACTTGCGCCACCTTCAAACCCACATGATTGTAACCCAGCTATCGAGCCTTATTTTGTTCAACCCAGAGTCAGTCCTAACATACGTGCTTTAGCCAATGAGGGTGGACGATCAAAAACGTACCTCATATGCAAGTGTATGTGGTCTGTTGTAGTGTAGGTCCAATGGCAAGCAAGATTAACACAAATGTGATGGGCTGTTTAATCTCTAACTCATTTGCTTTAATGTCTTTAGAGGAAAAACGGGACGTGGTGAGATCGAGGGTGGATAAAACAACAAAAAAAATCCATTTCAGCAAAGGGGAAAAATGGCAAAACCAAAGTTTTGAGACCTGGCTATAGTAAAAGGACTGGCTAATAGCAAGCTTGGATATACCACCCCACCCCTGCGCGCCACACATACACACAAATCCATCCACTGCTGTCTGGATCCAAGTTGCACATATTTTTTTCAAGCTTTTTCATCTGTGCACAGCTAGAAGTTTCTTTCCAGTTTCTAAAAGAAACAACTCTTGGTAATGTGCAATGTGTTTGTCCTATACTTTCTGATAATGTTTTTTGCAGACACACAAAGAAGCTGAATCACCATGTTTGAGCTAATGCATTCACATTAAGCTTTTTTTGCATTCTGTGCTGCTTAGAATTCCCCATTATTAGTACTGACAAGCCATTCATTCCAATTACATCTACCCCAAAAATGTGAAGAAGTAAGCACGGCAAGTGTAAGTAAAATTGATTGTATCTCACCGCCGGTATCTGCACCTGCCAATAGATGACTTGGTGCCTACTGAGGGAGGGTCTGAACTCGGGGAGCGAGCTTTCCGTTCTGCTGGGCAATTGTTGAAACGAAACAAACTGCCATGGTTAAGTGCACAACATTCCACGGAGATCACGCAAAGGTTCACTCCTGTACACAAAGACATTTATGTTGGTGTTGCGCTTTTGCTTTCCATTAGAGGTCTGAAAGGGTGTGTACAAAGGATGTAAGTGCACTGTCACCTCTGATAAATTAGGGCGCATTCCATTTGTGCAGCTGAGTACATCGTGCGCATACGTACAGGGCAGCGCACTGTTTGCTTGGGTTTAAAGAGGACAACAAAACAATGTCCAGCCGTTTAGCCTCTTGTTTTCTTAACCAGCTTCTGCGTTCCAGGTTCCAGAGAGCTGCAAAAGTCACTGTGCGGGAGGTGGGGTACCCTGAACAGGTCACAAGCCCAACACATTGCCTCCTACAGAAAAACATGGCACTACTCACACACTCACCCACACCTAGGGTCAATTTAAAGTTACCAAATAACGTATCATGTTTGGCCTGTAGGAGGAAACTGGATTAAAGAGAGAAAACACACACATGCACAGGAAGAACATCCAAACTGCATCCAGGCCGTGAAGGGATTTTCTTGCTGAGAATCAACAACTGGATTCAATAAGATTTGCAGCTCAGATCCTGCTGTGAAAGGACTTTTATTAGCTTTGGTCTTTGGTCATCAAAATATAAAGGTGTAGAAAAGATTAAATGAACAAATAAGGCAATCTGTTAAGCTTTAGCCTGCAAAAACAAAAGAAAAGCCTTTGGTATCCTGGGAAAGAAAACGATATGTTTACTGTAAAGCAACAAAGCAGGGACGTCCAGAGTTCCTCCATGTGCTGAAAGAAAGCTGCGAAAAGAGATAAAAACGAGTAACAGGAGCAGCAGCCCTAAACTGTGCGGGCAGTGTTTACCTGGCGCAGGTTGCGGGTGACGCGCACGTCATGCCAGGCATTGTCGTTAAACTTGCCATTGACGGGCTCGACGAGGGCCTCAAAGGCCCCCGAGCCCAGGTTGATGACCAGCCATACGGCGCCACTCTTCAGGGACAGGTTGACGTAGTCAGCGGACTTGCCAGTGTGCAGCATGAGGCCGTTGCGTTGCAGCGTTCGGAAGGAGAGCGTAATCTCGTCAGTGCTGCTCTGGATCGGCGTCAGGGACAGATCGTAGCAGAAGAACTCGTTCCCCTTGAAGGTGGCGACAGATTCTTCTTTACCTGCAGACAGAATTAAAACAAGATTGTTGGGAAGCTAAACATGGGTGGACATGTTTACATACATAAATTTCTCTCATTGTCTGACATTAAATCTGATCAAACCTTTCCTGCTGTAGGTCAGGTAGGATTTCCAAAATTATATAATTGTGTTAAACGCCTAGAATGATCTTAGCATAAAGCTCTGCCATTATAGGCAGTACGAAATATGCATCCCTTTAAGGAATACTAAGCCTTTAATTTGATTTAATCTTTAGTTTGACAAACTAAATTACAGAGTGGGGTTAAGCAGTTTTTTGGGGGTAATACGCCCAAAGAGTATGATCTTTGGTGAATAAAAAAAAAACAGTAAAGAGAAACAGGGAACCCCCGATTTTTGCGGAGATTATGTACAAATGCAGATGCGAATTCGCTTAGGAAATAATCTGGTACAGCACATCAAATGGTGACATTTATGTTTGAGTTGTACATTGCCCCTTTTAAATAAAGTTCATATCATCTTAGAGTACCTGCGAATCGTGAAAAAAACTGGAATATTGGATGCAGAAAAGGCCTACAGTCAATTTGGGTGCCATCTTAAGGCAATAAAAACCAAACAACAGCTAAAAGTTAGCTGTTATATGACACTCAGTAATGTTAGGAGGTGGACATGCAACTCTCTGGATAAAGCATTTTCATCCATTTAAATTGTTCTTAATACTTTAGATTGAAAACTTACTTCATGAAAAAGTGCAAAACCAAAAAGGTTTCCAGTTTCAGTTTCAACAATATTACAGAGTTTACAGTAAATTACCATTAGATAGGTTTCATGAAAAAATCTGCATAAAATAAAAAAAACAAGTCAGCATATTTGCAAGGGTTCACTTTATAATTAAATAAAAATATAGGTTTTTAAATATTAACCATACACACAAAAGAAACATGGCTGCATAGAATGTGTATTTAAACACCAATTTCTAGAAAGCACTGGGGGGAAAAAGGAAAGTGAAAAGTGCTGACAACTGTGCTAATGCCTGACAGTCTGTATGCAACACATGGCCTCCTTTCACTGCATTAGGCATCGTTCACACACTACCAGTCAAAACAGACAGTTTCCACTGTGGACACATGTCAAACATCAGCCTAGCAGCAGTCAGGGAGAACATTAGGTGCATCTGTCTGAGGATGGAACACACACCTACACAAGAGAAAGTCACACCAGTGAAAAGTCAATCAGTAGAAAACAGAAATTAAACTTTGCAAAGGTGAAAATTCAAGTCAAATACGGTTTACCCTCAAGTAATGTTGAATTAAACTGGAGCTTTTCTGTCATTTTGCAGACAAATTACTTTTAAATCACTTAATTCCTTTCATATGTTAAATACTGTATTTTATATGGGATGTCATTAGATGATTAAAGACAAAGATGGTATGAAATTACATTTTCTATGTAATATCCTCTGCAGTATATGTTTACTTACAAGGCTCTGTTACTTAAACTAATATAATTTAATATAATATATAATGCGAAATGTTTTTTGACAGAAAGGTATAAAGGTATACTGCAAAGTGATAAAAAGCATAAAGGGATGTGAAATAGAAAAGTGCTGATGTTTTTCACTCCTTTTTTGAACAAGTAGCTAAAATAACTGATGATTCTTATGTTGCAAAACGTTTGGATGTGTATGTACAGATTTATATCTAATATTGTTTTGTTTTCATTCATTTGTTCAAAATCAAGAATATCTATCCATCCA
>JAUBOC010000170.1:15308750-15330955 GCA_032275365.1 Anablepsoides cearensis | reverse complement strand
CAGTCTTCTACATGCTTTGCAAGTGGGAAAACCTGAAAAATCAACAGTGTATCAAATACTTGTTCTCCCCACTGTACGTCATGAGAAATTCTGCTAACCCCAAAGACATGTATTTAAAAAAAAACTAAATAAAAGTCTATGAAATGGCATTTGCATGGACTACTAAAAGTTTCTGATTTGTCTATTACTTTAAGATTGACTTTGCACTTGACATTAGCCGTTAGTTTGTGAGTATTTCATTTAAACTCTGTTTCAGACAATCAGTAACTGTTAAGATTTTTTTTATTTTTCACACTTTTTTCCCACATAACCCCACTTCAGTGCATTACTATACACCTTCAAAGAATTTAGATCTATTGTACCAAACAGGAAGAGATGAGTAGGATGCATAGAGACAGTTTGAAATAAAAGCACGTATAGAATGTGGAAGAAAAAGCGTATCATGTCTGAAAAATGTTGACCTTCAGCCCCCCTTTCCCCTCATCCGTCCAAAGTTTCTTTTACAACCAAACTCTCTACATCAATATTACAGAAGAGACGTTTCTATTACTGTTTTCCCTCCCGCTTTATCTCATCTTGAGCGCCCTCCTAGTATGGCCTGTCATTCATATTTCATTAATATTTCAGAGCTGAGAAGCCCTACTGTACGTTGCTGCCTTCTCCTCATCCTCTCCCCTCTGAGCTTTTCTTGCTCACACAGCACAACGTGATTCAAAGGAGCTCTGACACCAATAATTAAAGAGTTATTGAAATTAGCATTGACTGGCCATCTTTTTTTTTGCCGCCGAGTGCCAACAAAGATTCTCTTTCTGCTTTGATCGCTTAAGCTGTCTCTTCATTCTATTAAACTCCGCTCTCGTGATTGACTCAGCCATGCGGAGAAACACAAGCTGTATTAACACACACTCCTAAATAGAAACTCAAAAAAGGTGGCTCTTAAATAAAAATAAAAGATCAAAAGAACAGGACAGACTTTTTCCATATTAAACCACCGTTTACTACTGCTTTTACAATTAAAATAGTCGTCGTCCTTCAAGTAAATCATATTCTCCGCCGCCACTGAGAAATGATGGCGTTAAAGCCATTTTAGGTAAACCTTGATAAAACATTATGCACAATTTAATTATGTTAGCACTTGGAGTATGGGTTGTGAATGACTTTCAGCTACTATAACACCACATTTGACCTCAGTATCTGTGAAAATCACTGATGTATAGTCACCTTTGTTTATGCCAACATTGGGTAGCTGTGGTAGCCATGTTGAATTGGATTGATTAACAATTATTTTGTTGTAGATGTACAGTCAATAGTTGCCTTTTAAAAGTTTAAGTAAAATGCCTTGAGTTGTTTATGAGATATTTTGGTAACAAGGAGCACCTCCAAAAGTTATTGACAAAGTAAAGATGTTATGTATCATGTAGTGCTAACATTTTGGGATTGAAACCATGCTCAGCTCCTATTGTACAAAACTGTAGATCAATTCTAGCATTGCATTAAACTGTAGCATCTTTGTGTGTTTTTAGGGGCAGCTGTCTGTGACAGCCATTTTAATTTTAGTTCCACAGATTGATAAAAATAAATGTAACTTTTTTTGTATTTTAAAAAGTTTTATTCAAATCTTTATATAGGTTCATAAGGTGCTTTACTAACAAACTGACACAGTTGACTTTATTAGTTAATGACTCAGTCTTAGTTACCAGTGTCGTAGTCTTGGTCTTAGTCTCATATTGCACTTGACCACATTTGTACTCCATCTTGTATTGGTCTCAGACATTGAGGACTCAAGATTTAACTTCAAGACCATTCAAGATCTCAACTATGGAGCTTTTGCTCAATTGTCAGAACATTGTCCAATTTATTTGTTAACATCCAACAACATACTGCATCAAATCCAAGCGTTACTCATTGATAATTCTATGTTTTTTGTTACAGCTGTTACCCACTTTTACTCACACGCGACACACCAGAAAGTGAGCAGTTGCTGTCTGGGAACGGGAGATGTCTGCAAAATACTACTACATCTCTGTGCTTCGCTTTCAGAGGTGATGGAGAATACCAGAATTTTTTTATTGTCACTCAGAAAGGAAGCACAAAGAAAGGTACGCTATGTGTAAATGATGTTAGCAAAGCTAGCTAGCTAACGTTAGCATTCTGCCTCTGTTCCAAAATTCCTTACCCAGCCTCAATACTAAGAGGCAATAAGTTAATATTAGCTACCTGTATACAGTATAATGTGTTTAGGGCACTAGTTTCCTTATTATTTTTTGATCTTGGACTTGACTTGGTCTCGGCTCCCTCAATCTTAACCTCAACTTGGTCCAGCCCCTAAAAGTCTTGGTCTTGTCTTGGTCTCGATACACCCTGGTCTTGGTCTGGATAAACTCTGATTTTAAGGTAGGTGGTCTTGACTACAACACTATTAGCTACTAAAACAAGGAAGTTTAGCTTACAATCTGTAGATCTGACTGAGTCATAGCCGTTTTTGTGATTGCCATCTTGAAATGGACTGACTCTAAACGTTAATGAATTGCAGAAATTTATTCAGCAATTACTTTCTGAAAGTTTAATCAAATCTGTTCAGTGATTCATGCAGTTTGTTAAGAACTGTACAGTCAAAGGAACACACACAGACATAAACATTATTACTGTGCTTTCACCTTTGGATGTGGGTGATAACTATATGGGATTTGCAAATATTAAAAGGTTTTATAGTTTTGCTTTTTTACACCTAAAGAGTGCCACGGCCATAAGTGTAAATAGAGACAGTGTATTGAGAAGTTTATCAAAGAAAGGGCAATAATAGCATGGCATTTCCTACTCTTCAACCAACACCCACTCTTTCCCTCTCTTTGGTGCATCAAATACGTCTCCATGTGCTCCACGCATTAGCATCTATCCTTCCTCCCCTTTCTCTGCATTGGCAAGTATCAAAAACTCAGATTGTGAACCTCATCCTTTTAACAACCATTCTTCGCCCTTTCCACTTCATTCAGCCGTCTTTCAGTCCATTAAAGCTGGTTCCGTTTGCATTCTTGCAACCTCTTCTCACCACCCTCCACCATCTCTGTCCTGCCTTCAAAGCCCTATCTCTTCCTCCTCCACCAGCTGTGATGAACATAGCCAAGCTTTGCCAAGGGCCATTCGATTAGCCTCTCACTGGCAGCAACAGTAATTGCGTGGACATTTTGTCTCTTCCATCTTCCTCTCAGTTTCTCTCACTCTCTCTCTCCCTTTTATTGTCAGCTGTGGTAAAAAGGAATCATTTTCAAAATCCTAATTTATTTTGCTTTCCCACCTCCTTATCTTGACGAGCATTTCTTTCTTTTAACAAATATACCTGGGTTCTTACCAAATCTGACTTTTATTTGCCACTTTCTTCTCTCCAACAATTAGCATTTGTTCTCCTCGGTGTCACTCTCTTTCCCTTTCCTCATGTCTTTGCTCCTTGTTTTCTGTTTCACAGGCAAAGCATTTCCTGAACCTACAAACCTGAATGCTACCTGTGTTGTAGATATTAAAAACCAGTAGCTTCAAACGGACTCTCCTACTACCTCTGTCAAACACACTGTTGAATCTAAGTTTAAGAAACCCAGTACAGATTTACCTCAATCAAAAATCTATCTCTATTTTACCAAGCTTTTTTCTAGAGGCCTTTGGAAAAGTACTAACTTCTTCTTATAAATAAATCAATTTTAAGAAATTTTGATTGTTATTTTTAATGCAATCTACTGACTACTCTAGCTAGGATGTCCAATGATTTTGCAATGGGTGCAGACAGTTTTTTGTTCTGATTTTGTTGGATCCATAACATTTTCGACAACAAATGCTGACTTGTTAAAATTTTGTCACACATGCTAGGTGCATGGTAGCTGGAAGGTGCTATTACTTGACACAAAAATCACTTTTGTTTGGTAGTCAAAGAAATTGCATGTATGGAAAAAACCTGAGAGCAACATGCGTACAGTGAAGCATGGTGGTAGCCACATTATGCTATGTGATAATTTTTGTTAATAAGGGGTGAGGAATGGTTCAGCGCTAAAGTGAAGACAGTTGAAGCAAAACACAGAGATATTCTTTGAGGTACCGTAACTTCCGGACAATGAGCTGCTACTTTTTTCACACGCTTTCAACACTGCGGCCTATTTTCAAGTGCACTCAAAAGTCCGAAAATTACGCTAAATCTGTTCAAGTCAACTGAGAATCTCTGCTATAATTTACAGATTCACAACCTGCACGTATACCACCTGTGACCCATCACATGTTTGGGGGAATAAGTCACATTAGGTCAAAATTGTCTAAGTTAATTTACAGATTCCTGTTTTTTTTTTTTTGTTTGTTTTTTTTTGTAAGATACACACTGATATATCCTATCCTATCCTATATCCTGATATCATGAGCAGTTACAGAGATTTGTTTTGATCGATCTTCCTAATCAGGATAACTGGTCTGAATCCTCTATTTAGGTTATTCTAATGACATTTTTTACGTCATTAAAACAAAGAAACTTCAAACAATATGTGGAGGTTAAGATTTACCAGCTGGAAAGAAAATAAGCTTTGCTAGCTCGCAGGGAAAACGACAAACATTTTAGGCTTTTTTGCTTAAAAAGATGTTTTTAACAGCTCAAAAACAAAAAAAAAACAAGGTTGTACTTTAGATATTCAATTTAAACGACCCTTAAATAAGGCAATTCAACCTATGCACTATAGCTGCCTTCTCCACATATACCACTTTGCAAATCAACTCTCAGTTAGACGTGATTGGGTCACATTTGCAAATGGTTGTGTAAATATGACAGGTGTGTGTGTGAGTGTGTGCAAGTGTGTACATGCATTACAAGAAAGCAATCTATGGATAAGTTTCCTCTGATAAACTGAGGGCTTCTGGAACATGACAAGCTTGTTCCGTTTTCTTCTGCTTTTACTCAGTTGATGTTTTTCAGGGATGGATTTCAAAGAAATCCTTTAAAAACAAATCCTGTTTCATCAGCTAAATCCGAAACTACAGCTAGTAACGCTGTTCACAAAAAGCTGGCCTTCCAGGAAACCTGCCAACTGTCAGCCTTCAATGAGCTGCAGCTGTCTGGCATTGACAGCGAGGTAGGTGGAAGGATTGAGTTCCTTCTGTCAATAAAAACATTTTAGACAGACCGCTAGTGGAGTCATACGGTTGCTGATATTTACTTGTAATGGGTATAAAATTTCATGCCAGAGCTTTTGATTTAGCGAAAGGCCTGCAGGAAGTTGTAAAGAAAGTTGTGGATGTGTTGTCAGCAAAAAAAAAAAACAAAAAACCAACAAACATCATTTGTGATTATTTACAACTGATGTAGTTATGTTACTTTAAAATGCACAACTAAAACACTTTTTTTTGGACACATTCAAGCTGTGTTGTTGCTCCTTTGGCTGCTCCCCATAATCTTTTATGCTCACATAAAAGATTTGGACCTGGGCTCAAACCTGCTGCCTCAGGAATACAAGAGATTCCATGATCCCAAGACACAACCCAGCTTTAAAGTGCTGTATTTGTCAATCAAAAAAGCCACAATTTTTACACTTGGTGGTTCTGGTATGGTTTACTGGAAGGGCTGCTTTAAATCAAAGGCGACTTAGTCCTCAAATCATAGTTATCAATCTCTGCATGATGTCTCCTTTGTGAACAAACATAAATGTCACATTTACCCTAAAGGTTCCCAGATTTGACATACAAGTACAAGCTGAGTGTGTTCTTGTGCAATGCCTTTTTCAAAAAACACAGGAGTTTTAATTTCATTGTCAAATATTATTCAAATACAAGGTTTTTGATTTGTGGTAAATGGAATCTACTTATACAGCACTTTATCAAGTCCTGGCAGACTCCAAGTTTCTTTACACTTACAAACCAGACACCCACCACAAGACAACACCCCAAACCACTTCGCCTCAGTCACCCTATTTTCATTAAAGGATATTGCATTTTGCTTCTCTATTAAAACATGAAAGAGGCAGGAACATTGTACAATTGTCCTAAAAGTAACTGTAAACACCTGCAGTCACTTTCTTAAACTAAGATGAACCATTTTCATTGGCTGAGCCGCATATTTTAGATCCACAAGCCAAACATCGTTCAGACATTTTTATCCAAGTTTAGGGATACATTGACTTGTCATGTGTCGTACATATCAGCCTCGAAGCAACTCTATTGAGACTCAAATTAATCAATATTCAGCAGACCATGTCTAAGGTGTTTAACAGCCTCTACCCTTAGCCTCACGTTACTCATGACTTTGGCAGGTGACCTTGCAATTATTGCTTAGAACCTTTTTGTTTTCTCTTCTCTTTGTGTTCTAAAGAGATGGGTAATTGAATGTCACTGATCTCACATATTTGCAACACTTTGAAAACACAAGGGTTTTTGTTTCTATATAAGGTACACCTAAAGTGAAAAGAAACACACACACACATTGTGTATCGTCATCACTACAAGAAGCATAATGTACAATAAACTACTCCATGGGTCTGACAAATAAAGATAAAAACATGCAAAAAGACTGTCTTATAAGATGTAATATGACACCTGCTACGCAAAGCAGGGATCAAATTGTTTTTGTAATGTGGATGTTTTCTTTTCTTTATTTTTATCATAGTTTTTTGGTCAGCTGTAGCACAAAAATGGCTGCACTTAGCAGCATAAAATTTGGTAGGAATATAGATGTGGCCCATCTACACAGCACTAGCAAATGGTTTTGCAAAGACCCCATATTTCAAGTGGGGGCAGTATTGGAAAGGCTGGTTTCTGGACATACAAAAATGCTTATAGCTCGAAAACTATATGCAATTTAGGAACTTCCATTTTTTTTGTTTTTTGTTTTGTTTAGCTTTGATCATTTCATGACATAATTACGTGTTCCTATGCAATTACTACCTAGCAGTAGGTAAAACTACAACAAAAACATGGCTGAAAAGTGTTATTTTAAGCCTGCACATCCAGAAACCAGAGGTTTATAGTAACAAGTACATTTACTTTGTTACAGTACTTAAGTAGTTTTTTTTGAGGATTTGTGATTTTACCATTTTTTTTAAATAGCTACTTTTGCTTATATGTCGTTATATTTTAAAGCTAAAAAATATGCTTTTACTTCTTTACTTTAAAATGTAACACCTAGTTACTCATTCCAAAATTGAATACGCTTGAACTCATCGTGAAAGAAGATGTTTCTGCACTCTAAAAAATACCTGTTGTATTTACTCAACAAAGTCATGTCAACTGGCTCCACTAAGCCTAGTCAAGTAAACTGAGCAAATAATATACATATATTGTTCAATTTACTCATCCTGGTTTAGTGGAACAAGTTTGGTTCAGTAAATTCAATAGTTTATTTCTTAGCAAGTGTGTAATAGTACTTTTACTTTCCCAATTTTTGTGAACGGGTTTATGACTTTTACTTGAGTTGTTTTCTCACCAGTGAAATTTATTTATTTACCAAAGTGATTTTCTGTTCATGTAATTTTACTTTTACTTAGTTATTATTTTCAAGTACTTTACAGATCTCTGCAGATCTTGATGACATTGGGCACAAATGTTCTATTTGACCTACACCAACTAAGAGTCCAACAGCCATATGCAACAGCTTCTACTCAAAATGTTCACTTTTGATCATTTAAAGCATGTAAAGCATCTAGAGTACAATTTCCTACAGAGAATACTACATATATGACATCATGCACGTGAATATGGTTTGTTTTACTTTTATTGTTACCACTCTACTCAACTAGACTACTGAAAACAGATTTGTCTTTTTTTTGTTTGTTTTCCATCAACAAAATATTTTATTTGTAATGGCCATTCCAAAGTCACTTCTCATATCACAATATATTTTCATTATCACCAAAACACCTTAAATAGCCGCAACCCATATGTGAGTTCTGGTGTGTGGGTGCTTTGTGCAGGGGTCATATATGCTACCGCTGTGTGGCATCTTTCTTGTGATGAAATCTAACTAAGTAATATTTAGCCATATATGTGTTATTGTGACATTTATATAAATTTTCAAACAATTTTTAGTAAAGCTAATTTTAAATCTATTTTTTCCAATTCTACTTTGTATTCAAACAACCTTACAGTTGAATTACTAGTCTGAGAACACTAAACACTATTGGAGTAGAAGACAGGTAAACACACGTCTGCTGTCACATGTTGCCCTTGTTTTCTAGTTATAAACTGTGTGGCTGTCTTCTGCACACCACCATCAGCTCCAACATGACAGCTGCTTTTCTGCCACTTTGTCTGAATGAGGTGTTTTATGGCCAGTCAGCTACTGAGATTGTCTTTATGAAATATTCATGAAGTGAGAAACAAAAAGAGATGTTGGTTGAACATGCTAACTTAAGCCTGATATCTATTGCTGCTAAGTCTTTGTGTCCGGAGGCGGAAAACAATGTATGTACTGCTGATATGAAACCACATATTCTGAATGAACTCAGCTAACAGTCATTACAACATTATTTTTAAGTTTTAAAAACAGACTGTTGTCCCTGACAATGATTTTAAAAGGCTTGCAATGCATTACTGATGCACTGTAGTGGGCTACATGGTGGTGCAGTTGGTTAGCAAAGATGCATCACAAACTAAAAGCTCTTGGGTTTGACTCCTGGCTCGGGTCCTTCTTTGCAACTTAGAGGTCTGACATATCGATTAGTTATATTTTGTGATCGGAGGAGAGTCTCTGCCTCAAGTGAAAGACTTTAAGTATCCGGGCGTCTTGTTCACGAGTGATGGTAGGATGGAGGGGGAGATGGATATATTGGTTTGGGCTTTGTCCTCAGTAATAGGAGTGTTGTCTTAGTTGGTCATGGTGAAGAGAGAGCTGAGTTAAAAGGCAAAACTTTTCATTTACTGGTGCGTCTATGTTCCTGCCCTCACCTATGGTTATGAGGTGTGGATCATGACTGAAAGAACAAAATCCTGGATACAAGCAGCCGGAATGAGCCTCCTTTGTAGGGTGGCCGGGCTCAGCCTTAGAGATAGGGTGAGGAGCTCAGAGTAAAGACACTGCTCCTCCACATCAAAAGGAGTCAGTTGAGGTGGTTCAAGCATCTGGTTAGAATGCCTCCTGGATGCCTCCCTTTAGAGGTGTTCTGATGTCTCACAGGTAGGAGATCCAGAACTTTCTGAAGGGATTATGTGTCCTCTCTGGCCTGGGGATGCCTCGGAGTCCCCCAGAACGAGCTGGAAAGTGTCCATGGGAAAGGGATGTATGGGTTTCTCTCCTGGACTTATTGCTTCCGTGACCCAACTATGATTAAGCGGAAGAAGATGGAGATACTTTGTGATAAATCAGACCTTAATCCATTATTGTTATAAGCTGTTTGCAAGAATAACACACTCTGGTATTGTAAAAGAAGGCAAACGTGAGCAATGGAATGGCTAAAATGCAGGGTTCAAAATTTATACTTGTGTTCAACATAATTACTGTACACACACAAGCATTGTCAGGCTTGTTGGAATGCTCTGGAAATGTAGTTTCACCAGCAAAAACAAACAAATAAAATAAAAAAAATACAACAGGAAGTTAATCATCTGAACCATAAGACCATCTGCTGCTGTAAAGTTAAAACAGACATTTTCAAAATATTTTACTTCACAATCAAGATATTGTTTAAAACTGCTCTGTCCCAGAATGTGCAGATCACTTAACTGATCAGTTCAAATGGTAATATTATACAATATGTTATTTGATATACAGAGGTGTTAATAAATTAAATCTAATAATAGCAAATCCAACAAGATATGTAAACCATATTCTGCTCCATTGTACATCATCAACTTGATATGATTCTAATGATGTCATGTTTGTTTTTAAGCATATTGCAGTCTACACTACCTGCAGCTTTTTAGTGTCAGACAACAAGAAATATGGCCTTAAAACCAAGCTTCTTTGTCACCTAGTGTCACAGCAAAGTGTAAAGTAGCTGGAATGAGTATCAGCACCCTGAAATCTGAGTCCATGGTTCTCATTGAGAAAAAAAAAGGTGGATTGTTCTCTCTGAGTTGGGGGTGAGATTCTGCCTGGAAGTGTAGGAGTTCAAGAAACTTGGGATTTTGTTCACGAGTAAGGGACAATTAGAACATGAGCTTGACAGACAGATTGGTGCAGCTTTCAAAATATTGCTGATTCTGTGTTGGTCCATGGTGGTGAAGAGAGAGCTGAGCTGTAAGGCAAAGCTTTCTGTTTACCCTTAGGTCTATGTTCCTACCCTCACCTATGGTCACAAAGTTTGGGCAGTGACTGGAACAACGAGATTGTGGATACAAGCAGGTGAAATGAGTTTTCTTTGCAGGGTGACTAAGTTTTCCCTCGAGATAGGGTGAAACATTCAGTAATCTGGGACAGATTCAAAGTAGAGCCGCTGCTCCTCCACAACTGTTGTTGAGGTGATTCAGGCATCTAGTAAGGATACCTTCTAAACGCCTCCCTATGGAGGTGATTCAGGCATTTACAACTGGGAGGAGACCCCATTGAAGACTTGGGATATGATGAAGAAACTATCAGCATTTTCGCATTGTAAGGCTTGGCTCCACCAACCACAGCTCCTGCCAGCCTGGCCTTACCCTACCAGCACCCTGGTTGTGTTTGCAGAGAGCCGCCTAAATGTAGACGATATTGTAATATTAAACATGGGTAATCATTTTATTTGCAGCACAACAATTATGGACCACACTAAACTCGAAGAAAATGTGCCAAAGGCTGTACCGGATCATTCAGCAGCATGACGCTTACCACAAGAGGCATGATGACAGAAAATGATAAGCTAATGGTAGCTTTTTGTTAGCTTGTTATTGTTCGGGAGTTCAAAACCTTAAATATAGTTTAATACAGGGCTAGTATCGCTGATAGCAGTACCGAAACAGATACATGTCATGTTCAGTGAGTAATTGTGATTTTGCCTTTAGTTAGATGATTATTAGAAAACACAGGACAAATATTTTAGTCACATAAAATATTTTGTATTATCTAATTACGACAAAACAAAACAATAACATTGTATAAAATAATATTTTTCCACTATTACTATGTATTCATCACGCCCTGGATGACTGAGAATCACCAACATATTATTTTGACATTATCAAAATTTTCCCAACATATCTATTACGTGTTGCTAAAGTACCTAATAATTGTACAAATGTGCTTACACCAGCCAGAAAGTTAGTGTGTAACTGCAAATGTTCTCATGGTCAGGTCAATTTAATTACATTTTAAATGTTGCATGGAAAACTGCATAAATAATGGCCAAATAATTAATGAGATATTTGCCCTTTTTGTTTAGTATGTTTACATTCGGTTTTCCTACTGCTTGTTCCAAACTTTAGTCATACAGGATGTTGTTCTAAACTGGCATCTTGACAAAAAAGCAAAAAATAAATAAATAAAAATCCCCATTTTCAAGGCTTTCACCTTCTGTGTGTTCCTCAGTGACAACAAACACACAAATCAATGTGTCTGGAGCAGCGATGGAGTCCAATGAGTTAATGCTGAATCGATAGGTAATGCCACACTCATTTTTCTCATCCAAAAAATTTCAACAAAAGAGGGGAGAGCTGAATTGTATTAGCTGGGCGCTGAGTGAGGGTCAGTGGTCTGCAGAAGGAGGAAGAAGGAAATACGAAAAAGGGTCATTTTTCCTCACATAGAAAAAAAATGACAGGATGCCAGTTAATGAATTTTCATCTGAAGCTGTGCAATTTTTTAGATCGGGGGTTTTCAAACTGTGGGGCACAAGGGGGGGCGTCAGAGGGCTTGACGGGGGGCATGGCTTGAATCAGGAAGCAGGGAAATAAAGTAAGACTTCTTCACACTGCATGTCTTCGATTAGATTAACAGAAAATGACTTTGGTAAAAAATAAATTTCACTGATGAGAAAACTACTCAAGTAAAAGTCGTAAAGTTAACAAAAATTGGGAAAGTAAAAGTAAAACTTTTACACTTGATAAGAAATAAACTGTGGAATTTACTGAATTTATTTACCCAAACTGGTTCCACTAAGCCAGGTTGAGTAACTTGAGAAATATATGTATAATATTTGCTCAATTTACTCAACTAGGCTTAGTGGAGCCAGTTGACATGACTTTAAGTAAATTCAACACTTCATTTTTATAGGTCAAAAACATCTTCTTTCATGATGAGTTCTAACATATTTAATTTTGTAATAAGTAAATAGGTGTTACATTTTAAAGTAAAGAAGTAAAAGCATAATTTTTACCTTTAAAAAGTAACAAATTAAAAGTAGTAGTAGCTATTTTAAAAATTATTGTTAAAATTACAAATCCTGAACAAAACTATTTAAGTACAATAATGAGGTAAATGTACTTAGTTACTATAAACCTCTGCTAATTAGGTCCAGCGTTTACATTTAACCTACCCTTGTGACGTATTCTTCTGCACATTTTACTTTTGAAGCGGCACAACATCCTGAAGGTAAAATAAACTCAGAGTATCACTCCCAACACGTTAGTATTGACATGGTCCAACTCTATCTTAGCGCCACCTGTTGCTGGAGATTCTCAGTCATCCAGGACATGGGAAACGAAAAGAGCAAAGATGAAGCAGTTGGACCTCTGTTCTGTAGCTGAACACATACAGAACTCTGTGCTTGAAACTCCAATCAGGTTGGCACCGTAATAAATATTGGGATTGATTTGCTCACCTCTACTTCAGTGGCGTTACATAAGAGTCACACAAAATAAGACATGAGCGTTCAGTGGTGCTTTGTAAAACACTGGATATGTTGCTTAGGGTCAAAAACAATCAGATTTTGGGCACATTTGACTGTAGTGTGAATGTAATCTAGAAGAAAAGTGCTAGTTGTGATGTAAGGTGTTAAAAAATAAATTGTGTTAAAGGTAGTTTAAAAATGCACAGATGTCTAAAATATGTGAAAGGCAAAAATAAAAAAATGTGTAAAACCTTTTTAAAGTATGAACAAAACATAGCAACAACATAAATTTTAACAAAAGTTATCGCAATTGTATATAAGATTAGGGTTTTTCTTTTTTTTTTGTTTGTGTGGGGGGGGGGGTGTTTGTTTGCTCCCTTAGATGGGGCTTACACTTGTATATTTTAAAAACCTATGTCTTAGATCATTTAAAGAAAAAAACAAAACAATCAGTACAAATATGTTGCCAAAATGCATGAAAACACGGTTTGAATTCCAAATGTGCGAGCACACATTCAGAGTCCCTCCAGCCACAACAATTAGACCGAAGTCTTCCCATAAAACCCTATCCTGTAATAATAGTCTGGTTCTTAAATATTTATGGGCCAGTGCTTACAATCCCTAAGCTCTTCTTTATCATTTGTCAGCAGAAATCATTTAGCCTCTGGAACACTGTTATACGGATATTTGCATTCAGAAAATTGCAGGGGGCACTGCTCATGATTGGTCATTTGACTTTTTATACCACCATCATCAGTTTGTACAAAGTAATTCAAAACCATCAGCGTTCAAGGACTTAAACGTAAACTAGTGTTTAGAGGACAAATAAACAGAAATGTTGAAATTGTTGTTGTACATAAAAACATACTTTTAGATGATATTTATTGCTGGATTTTCAATGCAGGCAAAAATGTTAAGTTAGTGTGGCCTGTGAGGCTGGAGTCCACAATGGGTTTGATGATAAAAACACAGACTGGAAGACCTCAACACTTTTAAGAGCACATCAGGTTAATTGTGCCCTGTTCGGTATTCATTTTACAAGAGGGTCCAATTTCTAGAATTTCAACAAAAAACTGAGTTTAATTGGACTCTAGTTTGACTCTGATCCATCTGCATCATGACTCAGTACTTACTATGATAAGTGCTTTCAGACCAAACGGCTATAAGGGCTCTCTGAAGGGTATAAGGACTGTTAGTCCCACAATTGAGTGGGTATAAAGACTTATGTGTTTGCTTTCGCATTACCAGGGGACCAATCTGATTGCACTCTATGGCCAGTGTGGCCGTTTCACTCGTGCATGTGACATGGAACAACAGCAGTGGAGGATTCCTCGTTTGGAACTGTGTGTGGTGGATTTATGGTTTAATTTTTAAAGCTAAGTTTGAAAAAGCAACATAAATATTTAGAAAAAATTTTTAAAGTCAAGACTCTTACAAGAGATCAAAATGTTTTGTGTTGCACACGGTCAACACAAATTCATCTTATCAGTGAAGGATTTTTTGTGACTGATTAACTGAATTTTAGATGGCCTTATATCTTATACTGCGGTAGCCATGTGGAGCTGCCTAAAGGCTTTTTGGTACAAAGCACTGCCTATTTGTACATAGTTCCTACTTGAAGCCCATTCTCCAACCGTGTACCCACCCCACAGAGAACTCTTAAGGCATTTTATGGTATTTTAGGCCCGCAGGTTAAGGGGTTAAAGGTGAAATGAAGGCTACTTTAGTTGGTGAAATAACTGAATAATCTGATAGTATATGTTGTATGTAGCATAAATATCAATAAAATATCTAAATATTGTTGTAAATTTGACCAAAACATGTAATTCTCTAAAAACTGCCTGAAAACCATATTTTTGAATAATATAAAGCTCCTGCAGGGGGCGGAGCTTCTGTGACTCTGATGTGATTCTGATATTTTTCAAAGCGACCTCTGTCTGACGCTCGTGTTTTGTTACGTGTCCGCTTCCTGAGGTCTCGCTGAACAGACGATCCATAAAATCATAATAATACCATAATATTCATATCAACCGTGTGCAGTTTAAATCTTGAAACACTACACATTGTCAGCTGCAGAACAGAAGTCCAGTTGTTTTGTTTTTGTTCTTTTATTATCCATTATGTGATGATGGAGAATCCACAGCAACAGATATACTAACGTTAGCGTCAGACCTTATGATTCCAGTCTGAGACACTTTCCTCCTCTTTTTCTTCATCACGTCTTTCTGTCTGAGCAGTGCTTTCTCCACTCTGAGTGACTGGCTCATATCTGTACATCTAGATGCATTTTATCTTTAGTTTCATAGCAAAATCCGATCCAGTATCATTGGCGCACATAATAACAAGTCATAATTTTCAACAACTGTGACGTCACATAGCAACAACTGTTTACCTTAGCAACTAAAATTATGATTTTGGGTTCTGCTTCGTAGCTAAACTTAGCAGGTGGAAAATCATATTTTTTAATATTTTTTTCATTACACTTGTGAATAATTTAAACCATTACTTTAAATGAAAATATGCAAATTACACATTTTGGTGGGGTTTTTCCTTCATTTCACCTTTTAAACTGTAAGAGAATCAAAAAGTCTCTACTCAATATGTGCCTCACTCCAACAGTGAAAGCATTATTTTTACATTTCCAGCATTCCAATGCTGATATAAGAGGGACCACCCCCAAGGGGGTGTGACCAGGGTTTTGATAAGTATAATGCAACCATGTGATTCACAGTCATTGCTGTTTAGACTTCTGAAGCACAGGCTCAGAGTTAAATAAAGTCTTTGGATATGAAAAAAAAACATTTAACTGAGAACTTGAATGGTTTTCTGCATATTTTGTGGGCTTCCAATCTGAACAATTCTTTAAAGCAGACCATATTAAATAGCCAAGTAACCAGTTAAACCTAGTACCAGCTTCTAATATCGAACGTGCTTAAAAAAAAAAAAATTCCACAGCCAATCCACATACATAGGGCCATTCATATCATCCTACATCACTGAAGAGACTCTAGTGAGCCAAGAAAGGACCTCTGAGGCTGAAGCTAAACAATAGCTAGGTTTAACATCAAACTGAACAACCACTTTTTGGATGGAAAAAGCAAAAAGATTAAAGAAAAGGGCAAACTTACTAAAATAGTTATAAATACTGTGAAGTGGTAATGCTTCAGCAACAAAGAGCATGGTCTATGTGCATACAATGCACTATACTTAAACTAAAACAAAACAGACTGACCCTTCATAATCACAGTAGAATGCAGAAAAGTGACATTTTCCATTGTTTGTTAGGAGGCCAAAGTACATATGTTAAAGCTGCTCATTAATATAAATTACTATAATATCCTAATTGTATTTTTTTACTTCTACAGGCTAAGGACTCCTGGGCCAGATTATCTAAATGAACTCATTAGAATATCTGTTAATGATGGCCATCAGAAAACTATTTTTGTTAGTCCTGTCTCTTTCTTAGCGTACTGGATTAGACTTCAAAATATAACTGACAAATATTCTTCAATTGCTCCCTCTATGTGCCACAGTAAGCAGCTAAAACTTCCAGTACTTGCATGGTTTCATACCACACAAAAACTACACTATTGTAGCTCTTTCACATAATAATAATCACAAGTGAATGTATGAAACTTTTATTAGCTTCAAATTTATGCCGTGAACCCTGCATTATATGGGCAGCAACAGCCAGGACATAAGTCAGAGTCAAAACACCTCCAATGGCCTCTCCTTGTACCGAGCCATGCATCTACTACCACAAGCTCCCTGTCACCATCATTCGTTTATTCTAGTGTGCACAGAGGCCTTGGAATTTCTGAGTGAGCGTGTACGTGCGTGTGCGTGCAGTGGAATGGAAAGGATCAGTTGCCATCCATTATGACTAAGTCAACTATAAATTGCCAAGCCGGCATCCACACTTCACCAATTGCCACATAATTACATTTCAAAGACACCTCATGCATTGACCTCCAAGAGACGCTCGCTGCTATAAATAATGGTGACGCTAAGTCTCTGTACTACGTTCTCTGAAAGCTTCTTTACATGATGTGTGTGCACACCTCCACCTTCTCATCCCCGGCGTGAAAGGCTGCCATTTTGTTTGCAAGCTTGGATGTGTCAGGGATACAGAAGCAGTTCTTCTGATGCCTGAACCAAAATGGCCACTCAAGGAGGTTGAAGGTAAGTCTATTAAAGGTAAGAATAGACTGAAATAAACACCCCTGGATGAAGGATAATGTCATTGCTATGCTATGCTATGCTATGCTATGCTATGCTATGCTATGCTATGCTATGCTATGCTATGCTACACGTGCAGGAGTAAAGTCATTATAGATTGCAAAATAAATGTAAATGCTTAACTGTTCAGCAAAAAATTGGTTGCATCATTAGCTGTTCTGCTGATGAGTGAAACTGTGGTCACCACAAGTTTTTTTGTCAAGCTAAACTTGCAACATTTGTAATAATAAAGCTTTAAATCTAACTTTAAGTTTCAGTCTAACTGATTTGTATGTTAATCATTTAACTTTTTTTATTCATCAGTATATGATTAGAATAATAATCTAATAATCTTTCCAACTGAATGGCAATTTCAGACGTTATGAAAAGATTGTACACTCTAGCATGGCATGAAACACAGCAAATAATCAACCTGCAATGTCACATAAAGCCAAACAATATATTTTCAGATGCATGTTACTGTCAAATCCAAGTAAGACATTGTCAAAAATTGATATTGTATCAGGTTGTTTTCAAAGGCTTGCTTTTAAACCTTCAGCCATCACCAGTCACCTGTGTGGTTCCTCACACTGAGAGGGTCGGAGGCAGGGAGAAGCATTGTTTATTTCTTGTTTCTCCCTCCTCCCTATCTGTTTGCCATCGATAAGACCTTGACAACCTTGGCAGGCTAGAGAGAAATAGTACTTTAGCACCGCTGGGACAGGAGGGGAAAGATACAAGCCAGGAACCGTTGTTGGGTTTCTGTGCATGTGTGTGTGCAGGAGACTGGAAGGGTCATGCCTTGCTACTTACTACTTCACATCCTCATCCCACACTAACAATATGCCAGCAGGAGAAAGCATTCAGGAAGTGTTAATGTGTGTTCTTGTGTAAGTCTGAGTGTTAAAGTCTCTATAAGGTATTTTACTTTCATCACATACTATATCTATAACTTTTTTTACCAAAATGTGCCTCAATAGGAAACTAAGAGATTTGAACAAACCAATGTTTTTACATCTCAATATTACTTTATACAAGGTTATATTTGCTATATTTAGTATGCAGATACATGACTAAGAGTAAACAATAAACAAAAAACATTTTTATAATAAGAGTAAATATTAAATTCCATACTTTTTTGGGTACTAATTCATTGTCAGTAGAGGTGCACTGATTGCACCCATTTTTAAAAATGCCTAACCTGCCATATCTGGCCGAACCAATATGGTTATATATATATAACTGACATTGTTGAATGTAATAAAGTCAACATACACCTTCAATATTCCAATCATATTTTATTGAAAAATATTAAACTATACTCTTAACAAAATGGGACAATGGTTGATCTTCAGACCTTTGCAGCAGTAGATAAGATCGGGGGATAAGATCGGCTTCTCGTGTAAGTATCAGCCATTGATCCCCTTAAAATCAAGGAAATCGGGGCCAATAAATTGGCTGGTTGATTTACCGTGCACTTCTAATGGTCGGGTTCTAAAAGCAGCAGCTCCAGGGAGTAAAGAGTTATCTTTCACCAGTAACACTCTCCACCTCTCGTAGAGATCCCAAAGCATTCTCAGTCCAGAGAAGATAGCTATTCCCTCTAACAAGATCTGGGTCTGACTCCGGATCTTCTCCTTGTGGGACATGCCTGTAAAACCTCCAGAGTGAGTCCCACAGATGGCATTGCCTGAACTACTTCAAATGACTTTAAAAGCATAATTTTCTTACTTTTTATCTAAGGTTGAGCTCAGCTACCCTATGGAAAAAAAAAAAAAATGAGGGTTGAGAACTTTTCCTTTTGGCTTGGCTCCACTTTTATTGTCACGACTAAGGGTGCCCTGATTCTAGTTTTTTCTCAAACCAATTGTATGAGTGTGAGTACTTCAGTTTAGTTACTTACTGCGTTAGAACTTAAACACAATTACTTCAAAAACACACAATTTACTTAGACCAAGGTTGTTATCCTTCTTAATACTATTTAAAATCAAATATACAAAATGATATATACTGTTGCAAAATTTAAAAATGTCCTTTTAACTTGCATTAACCTCTTAAAACATGAGGCCGACAAACCTTCCACTTGAAATGTAAACTCCACAACACTGAATTTAGTATCAGCACCGGTATTAATATCAGTTCTGGGTATCAGGGTACTAGTACTTATGAAAATGCTGGCATCAGTACACTACTAGACATGCAGACGTGGCCACAATACATCAATACATCCCCTGTATCACCCATTTCTGGTGAACTAGACGTCAAGATACTTAAATTCCTTTAAGTCAGTAGTGTCCAAAGTCAGTCCACTGCTTTAAAGCAGCAACTCATCCCCGATGCAGAGGAAGCAATCCACCTTTTTTAAAAAAGCTAAATGAGATCACGGTTTGAAACACCGGTCTGTCAGCAACAATTTTCATGAACCTCCTGACAAATTTTACTTTAACTCTCAAAACTCATTTGCATCTACAACTGGGTAACTTTTAGAGTTAGTCCAAACGCCAAAAAAAAAGTTGTAACTCAGTTAGTTGTACAGAGATGCTATTGCATGAGACCCAGCATGACATTATCGTTATAAGGTTTTACTAGAGCTATCATTCCATCTTTTAGCAACATAAGAAGATCTTAGTTTAAATCTCAGGCATTTAAACACAGCACTCAATATGATTTCTGTCAAAGAGTGCTAGGCTTAAAGTTTAAAAACATTACATTTTAGATTTTATTTGGAAAGCAAAACTAGACTAGATAAAACTACATGCATTTGTCTTACAGGTAGGTTACAACTTTTTTTAATATAGTTTGTTCCCTTTGCTCCACTGATCAGGAGTCTAATGTTCATAACAATAAAAAAAAATATATTGCTCTGTTAAAAACATTTGTAATAAGTACACTTGTTTAAATATATTTCTTTTATTTGAACATACAATGTAAAAGATATAAATAAACAAAGCAAAACAATACAAATACGCATTACTTTGCCCTTTAGCCACAAAGGTTGATGGTAATTTATACTACATCCTCCCATCACTGGAATGAAGTGATAATTAGAAAGGAAATACAAAATTGAATATTGTAAAAAACTTCTGACTTGTCTACATTTATAATATTGCATAGTTGTGTAACACTGAGCAACTGACAGGATATGAACCAAATGCAGATGTTTAATTTTTTTTTATCTTTTTAAAGTGGAAATTTCTGACCCTTTGACAATTTTTTAAAAGCACCATCAGAAACAAGCAAATTTACACTGACAGAGCAAGAAAGTAACATATTTAAATATTTAAACTAAAACCAAAGTAATATTGGATCCCACTGTTTTTCGTTTACTTTATGAGAGAAAAATGTGTGTGTAAATGTGGTTTTACACAATAAATAAGTAAAATGTATATAGTTGGTAACACGTTTCAGTATGATTCTTAGTGCAAACAATTATGCGCTTAGGTGCATATTTACAAACTAAAGAAAGAGCAGGAATTATTCAGTCACTTGTATACATCCTTCATCAATGAGCTACAGCTGCCAAACTGTTCAATCTTCACAAACACGTATGAACCTGGAGTCTTTAAGCATCCGGAACGCCCAATCATAGTTAATAAAGGAGGATAATGAACTCCTCTCATTATGTAGATGCTAATCGTGTAACACAGCCTTGTAATTTGACACACTTGATTTATGGAGAGCGATGCCCCTCCCCCTACCGCTCTGATTGCTCTCGCAGCCCAAGAACCTAAAACTCCTTCAGAGTTAATAATCTGAGCCGATGGCAGTTTGAAACGTGTCAAAGTCCGGAACATGCATGAGTTGCCGAGGCGACGTGCGTCACACCGAAACGATGCCAGATGAAGCTGGGGAGGGAAGGAGTCGCAGTCGGAGCTGTCAGTGTGCGTGTCAGGTACAACGACAAGGTGACCATCGCTGGATTTTTGAGAACAGACAGCTACATCTATTTACACATAAATGCACACAGAGACAGGTGTTATTGACTTAAATTATTAAGCAACTTCATCTCCATGATAGAGGCAAGACATCTGCAGATAAGGTGCATGCAGCAGGTGAAAATTGATATACAGAGGAAGTGAATCCGTGTTTACGCAGAAGCAGTATTTTTGACTATGCCTGTTTGCCTGCCTTTACACAGATTTGACAGCACCTATACATTTACACTTTGATTTGAGCTGCCTGCACAGCTCAGGTTATACAAGTGTCATTAAGTGCACTCACAAAAAAATGTCAGAGGCATATTTTCATGTTTTCAGTCTCCCTTTTTTTCTGTGTGTACTTTTAAGCCAGAGCTGAAAATCTGCGGTTTACAAACAAACAGACACAAGTTGCACCTTCTCTGTTATTACGCTGCTAGTTGCTACAATTTAGAAAACAAAAGATTACAGGTTGAGAAAACAACTTTGGTCTGTGTTGGAAATGTTGGTGGTGTAACTGCAAAGAAAATAACATCCTGTAACAAGAAACAGAGTAGTAAACAAACAGATAATACCGGAAAGAAGGACACCGGAGAATTGTTCTTTAGTTGACATAGAGAACATGTTAATTTCATTTCTTTTTCTTATGATGAAAAATGAAGTGCATTGTGCATCACATATCAATTACGAGTATACACCTATAATTATTATAAGTCCGTACTTTATGTCAAGGAGAGCATAGATGCACTAAGACCAGTGACAGAGCGTGAGTTTTTTTTTTTTTTTGCAAGGGGTGGCCAAGGTGGTATTTAGGAGGGCAAATATAAATAAAGAATACAACCCTGGATATGAAAAATCAAGATGGCCACCACAGGCAATATCAAATGGCTCTTATTCAGCTGTTTTAGGATATATTAAACTGGAGTTGTGTGCAATAGTAGCTAAGAATGACCAAAATACATGTGAAATGCAGTCACAAATTTAAGCTAACTGCCAATGCTAATTTTACAAAGAGTTATAATTTAGCATATTTTATATAAATTTAAATAAATTTCAAATGATGGCCACATGGCAATATCTGTCCCTTTCCAAGATTACTATCCCTCCATTTACGCGGGACATTTACAGTCCCGCGTCCCCCTTTTACAGTAGTGGCACTTTCAGAGACATGGCTTACAGATTTAAACATAGATAATATATATATTGAGGGGTACAAATTATATTATATTAATAGAATTAATAAAAGAGGAGGTGGAGTTGCTCTTTTTGTTAACACTGCAATAAAATGTAAAATAATCCCTAAAATGTCCATGATGGTGGATAATGTTATGGAAATAGTAACTATTGAAGTAATAAATAAGAATTCAAAGAATAT
>JAUBOC010000170.1:15296485-15308650 GCA_032275365.1 Anablepsoides cearensis | reverse complement strand
GAAATATATGAGTTTGTATGTAATGTATGAATATAATATACAAGTTTCACTTTTTAAATGGAATTACTTAAATAAATTTACTTTTTCATGATATTCTAATTTTATGACCAGCACCTGTATGTTCTCCCATCATACCCACCTTTACATGTGACTGAGGACAGTATTGAAATGAAGACAAATATATTTTTTTAAATGCATTATTTTATTTGGTAAGGTTTATAATTTTCTGTCATGACAGCTTTTCTGCAACTAAGAGAATTCCACTCTTTAGAATTTTATTTTTTTAGTTTCCCCTTTCAGGTAAAGATGGTAAAAAAACAGACCACAAAATATTGGTCTGATATTGATGGAAGAATGCATTTTATTCATTTTGATCGCAATTTTGTGATGAGAAGTGCATTCAGCAATTTGTATGCCTCCCAGCCCTGTCATCTGTTATTACAGGATCAAATGCAATTTTAATGTCAACAAATGCAATACTATTGCATGAGTTTCCAGCACACTGCCTAATGAAACCAGACCTACAACAATGTGTCATTCTTTGGAACATCAGCCTCAAGGACAGGGTTTGAAGAAGTCATCAATGTAACAAGAGGATGATGAAAGAAGGATAACTCAACACAATTTGGCTATTGTTTGAATGGACTAGATCAAAATATTTCTATTTAATATCACAGATATTTGAGGCAGAACAGAATGTATACAATACCAATACAATAAAATTAACATTTACACAGAACAAATATGGAACAATGACTTTAGGTCAGAGGTCATAATGAGAGGGGGTCCCTTTGAGCTACAGTGTTTGGAGCTAAATGTTTGTTTTTGTCTGTTTTGACATGTCAAAAAAAGAACCCCAACTGAAAAAGCACCATCGGAGAAGCATTTTGGCATGGCATTACCAGGTGCTATAAAAAAAGTCTTTGCATTATTTGTTGAAATTTATCCATTTTAACTAAACTATGAATATTACAGAATAATTTTTTTGTTTACTTTAGTTTAGTGGTAGCTAATCAACAAAACAAATGACTTCAATCATGCTTTTTCAACTTCACTATCCTCATCATAAAGAGGTCTAAAATGCAAACTCACAAAAACAATAAGATTGACTTTAAAGGGATTCAGAGAGATTAGTTACAGAACCAGAAATGGGCAGCAGTCAGAAACACAAAGGTCACTGACTCAGGTCATCCTAACATGAGTCAGAAAGATGATTTCTCATTTTATCTTCACTCCTAGAGTGGATGATTACCTGCACATGCGTGTCTGCTTGAGGAAAAACTTTGAAAGTCATCCTCCGAAATGGACAGGTAGGATAATCCAACATTCCAATCAGAGAACAATCAAAGCAGATTTCAGTCAGAAGAATAAAAATTTGGTGATTTTAACACAGCCTCCCTCTCTCTCTCTCTGTTAAACAGCAGATGAATGGGATTGTCAGAGTCAATATCAAACACGCCTTTTATCTACAACGTGATGGAAATTATGTCATAACTGCCACCGCGTTATGATGTTGTTAAATCTTTATTAGGAAGGTGATGTGTGGCGGATGAAAAAGGTATGGGGTTCAGATTTTGTGAAGTCATTTTTTATGCCAGCGCTCTCAATGATTGACCGGAATGCTTTTATTATGTGTTTATGAACTGCAGGCATTTCTTAAAACCTACAGCAAGGATTATTTGATATTAAAATCTTGAATTAAATGCAAATGATTAACTTTAAGGGTTAAAGAGGGCAACAAAAACAGAATTGGATCACAAAAATTTGGACTCACGCATTTTGAGAAAAAGCAACTACATGAATTGATTTAGTTGCCTGGACACCTAACATACATTTAGCAAGATACCTTAAACCACTCTTATTGCTTCTTTAAAGCTGTGCTAAAAACTCGGCTAAAATTCTACTTTACAGAAACAACTGTTAGAATCTACAGCGGAAAAAAGTTGTTAATGGAAGTAAAACAACAGTTAAACGCTGTTCTTTTTATTTTTTTGCCCCACAGCCATTTTGTAACTTTATCAGGATCAGCAGGCCATTAAAACAAATGAGATCAACATTCGGCTACATGGTTTGATTAAACAGATTTAGAGTTAATCAGGTTTGGGGTTGTATCCAATGGACATTTTATTTGGACTTTTCCTACAGTATCTTTGAAAGTCTGATGGTTGACTTCAGCTGCTCATCGCTAGAAACAGAGAAGATTGAGGGAAATTGGGAACGTTAACCCTCACATGTGTCAAACTCAAGGTCTGTGAGCCAAATGTGACCTACCACAACATTTTATGTGGTTGGTGAGTGCTTTAAAGATTTCCATTTCTTAAATTTTGATTAGAATTTCACCCCATCTCCCAGTGAGTCACAGTCAGAAAGCAGGAGAAATTTGAATTTGAGATGGCATCTACTTACCACAACTCAACAGTTGTGGTTTTACATTTAATAGTATTTCTTTATTATTCATTTTGCATTTAGTCAGTCATCGAAGTAGCACTTTTGGGTGTTAATAAGAGGACACGGTAAAACACTGTTTTAATGCACAAAATACCACATAGAGCTCAGTTGTTTTTTGTTAACATGCTGTACAACAGGAATCATCAATTCTGGTCTCTCGAGGTCCTGCAGCCCTGCATATTTTACTTTTTTCCCTTCTCTAACACACCTGATTCAGTCAATGAATTACCTCTTCCAAGTTCTGCAGAAGCCTGATAATCATTTATTCATTCAAATCAGGTGTGGTGGAGCAGAGAAACAAGTAAAACATGCAGGGCTGCGGGACCTCGAGGACCGTAACTGATTATCCCTGCTGTACAAGCTCATATCCAGCAGTCACTGTGTGAGAGGTGGGGTACAGCCTGGACTGGTCTCCAGTCCATCACAGGGCCACACATAGAGACAAACGAGACAGACAACCATTCACTCTCTCACTCACACCTACGGACAATTTAGAGTTACCAATGAACCTGACAGTCATGTTTTTGGTCCGTGGGGGGAAGCTGGAGCACCCGGAGAGAACCCACACATAAACGCACAAACATGCAAACTCTACCCCGGAAGGTCCCCGGGCCAGGATATGATCCTGCGACCTTCCTGCTGAGGATCAGATCTACCATCTGAGCCCCTGTGCAGCCACAAAAAATATATTTACTAAAAATTCCCATCTGATGAAAGAAAACATTGTCTCATCAAGTGGCAGTATCACCTGTCCTTCATATCACTATGCAGTGCCACAGAAAATCATTGGGTTCATTTTCTGCAGTAAACACTGAATGACTGCAGATTACTGTTATAAATACATCACCTTTTTATGCATAGATGGCATATATCAAAAAGTAGATAGATAATTTTAAATATTTTGATATCAGACTAATTATTTTAAAAAGTCCTTGTGACTTACATGCTAATTTTTCAGCCTGCTTGTATTCCAACCTTGAATGTCTGGTATTGCCATAAGGTAATCAATTACAGTGTCTCAGGGCTACAGGCTATTTTTTAATTATATTTTTTCTATGACATATTTGATGACATGTCATAGTTTGAAAATACTTTTTTACTTTGTACTGAAGGTGATTCATATGTTTTCTATGTGAAGATTTGAGTAAGAATAAATGAATAATGTACTTTTTAGTAAAAACCTGTGTGGCTGTGTGAGAGTATCTCACTGAGCTGTGCTGTACTGTGTTTGGAAATCACTGCCTATTTTTGTGTTTGTTATTTTGAAAAATACATTTCAAAATGAAGAGGGCATACTGTAGATTACCTACAAATGTTTTAGAGCAACGAAGCAACACTAAGTGAAACAGTTCATTTTTTGGCTGGTTTTACTGCAGTTTTTTTTTTTAGTGTTATAACCTATTTCAATAAACCTGGTGGTTCCAGCTTTGCTCCTACGCTCGTTGCATGTATATCTATAACTTGTTATGCATTCTTCAGTCTTTGACTTGGTCTGCTCTCGTAGCTGATAAAAATGTAAGAAGTTCTTATAAAATACATTTTAAATTTCTCGACTGTCTCGTCAACCGTGATCTGTTTTATCAATGAGTGTGTGTCTGTGTGTGCACACGTCACAACTGACTGCTACTCACCATGCAACTGTTAAAAATGTATTGTTTTTTGTTTCTTTTGTTCCTGCTTTAGTAAAACTGAAAATAATTTTGTGACTTTTACTGTTGATTTTCTGTAAACCGGTAGAAAGTAAATTTCCAATCTATAAACTTTGCTGAAAATTCAAATGAACACATACACACAAGCATATCAGAGTTTCATCAAGGCAGCAACATGTTTCCTTACTTGCTTATATTAATGTCACATCATATTTAACCCTACACCACTTGACCTAAATAGCACATGTTCATGACAAACGTTTAAAGGCTATCCTGGAGTGTATTTATTACTTTTTTGGTATGCTTCTCACAGAAAATGAATGTCTGACAATGATGTTCACAGCATTATATTTTATCATCTATTACAAAAGGCAAAGGTAAATGTTTTTGTGTGTGTGTTTGTACATTACAAAAATACAGGAATTATTTATTAGATTTAATTATTAAGTCAACATCTACAACTGATTGATTTTTTGTGCTACTCCAACCTAACTCTAGATGACCATCTAATCTAACTTAAAAATACAAAGATAGCTACAAAGGCGATTTTTAGAACACTAGTCAAGTCACTATTTTCTCTCGGCATCTGTGTGGGTACAAACTCTGGTAGCAGCTCTATTGGTTTCAATCACAGTGCGAGGTTTAGCTGTATAAAACTTAAATAAATTCAGAAAAACTGCTTCAAATTAGATCAGGAGGACCACAAAACATTGTGTTACAGTAATTGTTACAGTGACTCAGGAAACAGCCGCCATCCCCACAAGGAAGAAGTATTTTTTGTCACTTCTCCCAAATTAACATAACTTGACTGGACGAGCTGAATTTGGCTGTAAAAATGTGCAACCATGCGTCTGCTCCAAACATTTTATTTGAAGTAAAAGACCAACACTGGACCACCCAGATTCCATTTCTGAACTTTCTGTTGATAAACAGGTACAGTATACCTTATTGTTTTTACTGTAGCTAGCTTTACTCATAGCATCTATGCTAGCCTCGATTACAATGCTCTACTGCAGTCTGTCACAAGCATGGTGATAATATGTATTATACTTAAACAAACTCAAAACATCACCATTAAGTTTTTTTAAATGATGCAGAAGTGGTGGCTCAAGGGATAAAAATACACAGACAAATATGATAAATGGACTGTACTTGTATAGCACCTTCTATCCAACCAGGATACTTAAAGCGCTTCACACTACAATCTGTGCCCTTGTTTACCCATTCACACATTATTATGTCTACAAAGCTACCAAACAAATCAACCTATGAGACGTAGCAGTGCTTTAAATCTCATTCGTACATTGATGGGACACATCAGAGGCAAAGGGGATTTATTGTCTTGCCCAGGAACACTTTCACATGTGACTGAATAGCAGGGAATCGAACTGCCAACAACCACTTATTCACAGCCATCCCTGTGATGAAGCAAGCTAAGCTATAAAACGATAAAAACACAAACATTTTAACAATTCCTCTTGCTTTCCAAGTCTGTCGAAGACAGAACACTCCAGCCAACATTTCAACTCAAATTTCCTATGATTCCTGAAGTCGGATTTGTCGAAATTTAATCTAGGAACGGCTTTTTCTGTTACGGTATAAACACTGATTGTCCATAGAATTCATTCCGATCGTCCGATCATTTAAGAGAGTGGCAAGTAATATATGTAAAATTATATGTGTGATATCGCAAGAGGTCCCCATTGGGTGTTGCTGTTGCTGAGAGTTTTCAATATCTTTACCTAAAACTTCACTATTACCTGTTGAGAGCCTACTTTGTTTGTCTGTTAGCAAAATATATCAGGAACCACAGGATAAAATTTAATAAAACCTTTAGTAAGTATTTCAAGAACCATCATCATTTCTAATTTTTGGAGTCATTCCAATTAAAGTTTGCCCAACACAAAAACACAGTTGAAGACATTAAACTAACATTTAAAGTGATAGTAACAGAGTCGTTCACAACACATATTCCAAACATCACATCTCAGGATTAGCCTGGTAAAATCCAGCCCCTTGTTTCGTATGAGGGTCTGGACTCTCGGCTATTGAGAAGCGATTGCTTCCTGGAGGCGTGGCCTCTGTTGAAGTTTAAAACGGTTGGATCTGATTTACCCAATCGCTAACGGTTGGCCGTGGCGCATGTATGCCAGCTTTACTGTGAAGGAGGCTAAGCTAAGAAGCTAACCGGAAATGGCGCATCTGTGCTGTAAACAACCCTACTGAGACGAGAGAAGTACCAAGCCAAACGGGATGGCTGTAGATAAGTCCTGCAGGCTTTGTGGGACAAATTTAATTTAATTTGGAAGCTTTATCAACACTGACTGGCTTTCTTCACTTCCTCCACTGCCATTGCTAAACTACAAGCTGCCACTGCGTAGAAAATCAAAGTTGTCATTCAAAACCCCTCCTTCTGTTCTCTGATTGGCCCGAATGAAGTTCTCCCGGAGAAATCTTTGTCTATGGGAGAAATCCCAGATGGAGCAGTGAAGGGAAACTAGAATTGAGCGGAACTGTGTAGGAAGGCAAGGGCCAGGCTATCCCAGGATGTGCGTTTTCAAGATTTAACCAAAATGGCTACACATTCATTATTTCTCATTTTAAGATGATCTTAGTTTAAAATTCTGGCATGAAATGTAGCAGGTGATATGCATTCCTGAAAGGTATGTTGAGTCTTTTAATTATGTAAACATAGAAAACATGACATGTACAAGAAAACACGGTAGAGCTTTACGTACAAGTATGCACTTTTCTGAAGTTTAATAGAAACTACCAAAGAAAAAAAAAAACTTCACTCAGTAAATGGAGGCATAATCAACAGTAAGGTGTCATGTTCATGACAAAGCTGAAAACTCTTCTCATGAATGTAACAGCTTTTCAGTGGAAAACAAAAGCACCTGCTAAGAGGCAAACTTGGCAGTGAGCCCAGCGAGCAGCAAATCTCTGGAGTGCCGATGCCAGGCAGCGGCAGAGACATCCTATCACCATGGTGACTAGGACCTGATGGGGAGCTGGGCAACAGCATAACTGTGTTTTATTTATTTTAATGATATTTTCCAAAACTAGAACTGAGCTTACAAATCTTTCTGCCTTCCACTTTGACACAAATATCATTTTCTCGTTCCTTTTTTCATATGGTTAATTTTCAGTAACTAGCCATGATAGGCACAGTGCTAATGAAGCCCCGTTATTTGTGGAGATCATGAACCTGAGGCAAAAAGCTGCCAAGTTTCTACAACCAGGCCGATTCTGCTCTGTTCAACTCATCCCCTCTTATGGCTGTTTAGATAAAGTTGAGTGCTTCTTCTACACCACAACAGCACATTCTGGCAAACTTGTGGTAGATTTGGCAGGAGGTTTAGAGAGCAGTGATCTAACAATGACAAGATTAGGAGTATGTATTGTGGAGCTGGCAAATTTTAAAAAAGAACTAGTTGAAATATATCACTGTCTCATCAACGTTTTAGTAGAAGTTAAATGAAAAAATCTGATACCCTGTACCACTGGTAATCACTTACCACGTGCACTCATTTCTTTGACCAACACTAGGGGTGTGTCTCAATTCATGGGTTGCAGTCGACTTCGACTGCATTTGTAGGCCACTGACATCACTACTCCGCACCTCGGCCTGTCCCAATTCGTCGGTGCCTACTATTGCTGTCGACAAATGCACCTAACGTTTTCAAGTTTTTGTCGAATGCATCTGAGTAGCCTACGCGGCCGACGGTATCCCAGAATGCATTGCGCCGTGAGAAAGAATTTGTCTTAAATGTAAGTTTTTGTTAACTTTGCTAATGCATTAATATGTTAATTAGCCTATCGAATATAAAACAAGTTTAATTGTTTTGTGTCTTTAAGTGTTACGGTTTAAAAAAATAGTAAAGTTTGGACGTAACACCATGGTACCGACGTGCAGCGTGTCCATGCAAACCTACGTCTTCTGCAGTCTAGACCGTCCCAATTCACGGCCGTTTATGCAGCCGACACGAGCAGCCTACGGCCCACGTCAACCGCAGCGACGTCGGCTTCAGCCCACGAATTCAGACACAGCCAATATGCATGTATAGTAGGGGTTTTCAAAAAAAAAAAACATTTAGAAAGTTGTAAATAAAAAGGTGCAAATGTTTAGCTCATTAACTGGAATTCTCCAGTGTTGAAGTTAAAATATTTACATGTAGTGTCAACAAAGAAACTGTCACATGCTTATAATTAAATTATATTGCTTTATTAACAGTAGTCTTTGTGATTCAGTGTTGTGTTTCTAAACACAAAACAGAAAAAAAATCACATTTCTGGCTTTGTTCCGAGTGATGTTAAAGGCTGATAAGAGCATAATAATTCATTAAGAGAGGTGTGAAAACTTGTACTGTCACATAGTTTCATCTTTTTCAGTGTCCGTTGGCATGATTATTTTTTTCTTAATTTGAGTAGTATAAGAAAATATTAAAAGGCAATGCTGTGGCTTTTTTACAACTACTTATTATTCCATACCCAATAGATTTGAATGGCAAATAAGGAAAAGTAGAAGGAGATAAAGGTTATGTAGTCAGATTTGTTCACCCATGATCTTAAAACGCATATGTTTAAACATGAACCAATCTGTCAAAGACTGAACAGCAAAACAAATTCTAAACGCAAGCAGACCTGCAGGCAAAGCAACAAACCTACAAGTGATGCTGATTTTGTTTTAATTCAAGTTCTATCAGAAAAAAAAAACATCCTGGTCACATTAACTTCACTATTTGTCACAAAATTAAGTATTGATTCCTTATTACGATCAGCACTACTAACACTAACCCCACTGTAGAGGATTTTAATAAATTATGCATACACTGTTCAAACACAATCTGCACATTTCTAATTGCCTCCCCACTGATCTCCATAGCAACAAAGGCAGCGAGCACCACAGCCGACCCCCCCCCCCCTCATTCCCTGGTACAATCAGTCATTTTCCTCTCCCTTTGCTCTAATTTTCCTCATTAACTCTAAATCAGATATTGAAAAAAATCTAGTAATGCTTTCATCCATTTTTAATAATGGTTAACAAGGCTTAAATAAAAGTGTTTTTTTTTTTTTTTTTGCTTGTTTTGGAAGAAAAGCAATGGCTAAATGCTATAAGAAGCTAGCAAAAAGCTAGCGAAAAAAGACCAAAATACATTGATTATCCGTATTTCAAAAATAACCACATTTTACAGGAAATTGACAAGATCTCAGTGTATTTCTATTTGGACAATATTTTGAAAAGTTTGAAAGTGCCAAAAACCAAAACTTGTAGCACCCATCTGTTGAATAAGCTGAAGGCTTTGATACATGAATGGCTAAAATAGCTCAACAGTAGGGGCAAAAATTAACAGGAAAACAAAGTAAATACCTGCCTTGAAGCTGCGAAGTACATAAAAACCAACAAATTAGAAAATCGCAAAACGATGTTTGGCAATTCTTTGCTTGATTGCTTTGTCCTGGATTCTACTTCCTACTTTTATCTTGGTGAACTCATGTTGACATTTACACAGACACCTCCCATCCATCCTCACCCCTGCATCATGCAGGCATCTAAACAGTACACGGCTGTTAACAAGATCTCCCTTCGGCTCTGAGCGTTGATTAGGCCAGGTAGTCAATAAAAACCACAGCCAGAGCCGTGGTGCGCCACACACACACACACACACACACTCCCGTGTCTTTTATCAGCCGCTCCCCAGCCTTCAGCTCCACCAGCAGTCAATAGCGGGAAGGGACTAATCCATAACCGCGGCAGCAGCAGGGTGTCTGACGTGAGCCCACATGATTAAGAGTGAACATTCGAGCGGCATTAGCACAAACATCTGCCAAGCCGGGAGCGACACTTGTGTCCCCATATCGGAAACAGGCCGACCATACAGGAAACAGATGAACGCGCTCCAATCTGCACCCAGATACACACTGACGAGTGTGAAACACACGGACCCATGAAACACACACGCGCGCACACGTGGTTCATTTGACACACAGCTGGGCGAGTGTCAGGGCTGAACAGATAAATGCTTGCCCTGCAGTACGTGGAAAACAAAGGTGTTTCCTGAGAGGATAGGAAACCTGCAGCCAAACTGAAAAATGTAGACACACACAGAGTGTGTGTGTGTGTGTGTGCCTGTGCACATTGAAGAATGCACATAGAGACTGTGATGTTTCCCAGCGCTGCCCTCAAACCACCTCCTTCACACATTGTTTTTCTCCAGCAAGAGCAGAAAACCTCTTTCACTTGTCCTCATAACGGCGTCCAATCTTTATGGATTCAGTCACGTCAGCAAGAACTTTAAGCAAGAAAGTATTTTTGTTCATAAATGATTAGCTTGTCAAAGTCAAGTTAGCAGAAGACGTCGGGTTTGAGTCCCTTTGTGGTCGCCAATAATGTGGGTGTACTATGACTTCATAATTAAACTAAAGACTAAGAGACTGACAGCTACTGGGAGATTTATTGTACATCGGAGCAATTGCTTAAGCAATTAACTTTAATACATGGATGAAGAATGGAGGCTGTGCATCTCTGGTTTGTGGCCAACAAGAAATGTCTTGTAATACTTTGCCAACAATCTGATACGTTAAAAATTGAGATGCACCAAAAACCAATATGATAAAATGCAATGCTGTCCCTATTACAGTCCGGAACTTAATCACAGTAGAATAGTAACATATAGCCATAATAAGACTGGTTTTAAGACTTATAGAACAGCAATGTTAGGAAATTGACCACAGAGTTAATGCAGAGAACTGCCATCTAGGGCTTAGATGTGGGGGTTAGCAGCCATCTTCAAGGGCCCAGAATGTGTCAGATGAGGGCTAAGCAAATTTTGTTGTAACTGTCAAAAGATTTCTCGATCAGAGGCTCGCCATTTCTATCCTCTTCACCACCACTCCCCATGGAAGTGGAATTCATCTCACTGGCAGGTGGCAGTCCTTTACACCACTGCCGCCTAGTGCACAAGCACTAAAACCCTGAGCACACACCTGGTTCAATGTAAGGAAATTGTACTATGTTGATTAATAGGACTAATTAGATACTACCTAATAAAAGAACCACTCACAAATAGGTTTAATTTTTAAAACAATAACACACTTGTATTAAATCTGATTCCCAAATAACAAACAATGCACAAATATGAGGCCAAAATAAAAACAAAACAAAAAAAACGGCATAAGCAGGTTTGTTAAAAAATGACTCAGCAGTGAGCAGCAAAAATATTTTCTATAATATGAGAAGCATCCATGTGAACAATGATCATTAGAGCTGGGCCTTTAGTCTGGATAAAATATGTAGTCACGCAATCTGCATTTAATTACTTTGTGTCGTTATAAATTTAGGTACAGTTTTAGAGTGGTTCAATTGGTAGAGCTGATGCCTCTCAGCAAGAAGGTCGCTGGATCAAATCCCAGCCTGGGGACCTTTCTGGGTAGAGTTTGCATGTTCTCTTTGTGCATGCGTGGATTATCTCCGGGTACTCCGGAGATAATCCTAAAACCAAAAACACGACTGTTAGGTTAATTGATAACTCCAAACTGTCCCTAGGTGTGAGTGAACGGTTGTTTGTCCCTATGTGTGTCCCTGTGATGGACTGGAGACCTGTCCAGGGTGTGACTCGCACTGTGGCTGCCGGATATGGGCACCAGTGACCGACGCAACCCTAAAGGGAAGAAGCGGGTATAGATAATGGATGCGTAGACGGATGGATGGATGATTATAAATTTGAAATTATTTAAAAACAAATAACTTTGATAAGTTGCTTACATCAATAAGTAGTGTAACCCAGATGTTAAATCTGAACCTGTCTTCCTTCTTGCTTACTTCTTTATTATTTTCTGCCTTATGTTCGCTCTTGCAATAAAGTCTTGCGATATTTCTAATACAACTGGTGGTAGTTCTCGCGAGATTTGACTTTATAGTCGTAGCCAATCGCTGCGGGTCTTTATGTGGTCACGTGTAGCGTCGCGACCTGTCAGAACAGTTTATAAGCGAGAGCGGAAGTATGTGTGACAGGCAGAGGGGCACGCTGAAAGGAGCAGAGCTACAGGTCGGTCTAAGTTGTTTGTT
>JAUBOC010000170.1:15204993-15217871 GCA_032275365.1 Anablepsoides cearensis | reverse complement strand
CTTGGATGAGTTACAACACCTAATTTCCCTCTGGGATAAATAAAGTATTTTTGAATTGAATTGAATTGAATTGAATTGTCTAAAATAGGTCAGAAACTCACGAAAATGAGCAAATTCCATGAGATTCCACTTTTTATACTGGATTCCATAATATGTTAATTTCGTGATTCTGTCTGGAATTTCCGCATTGCAGAAATCATAAGGCCCTACAAATCTCAGTCCTATTTTTATTACACACCTGGGAAATTTTTCCACGTGCCCCCTGTAATATAGTGTATATAGTACCCTGGTTGGAAATTATTGGTGTAGTGATTAGCATGTTTAACTCAGAAAGACAATCGCAGGATCGCATTTTAGCCTTTCTGTGTAGAGTTTGTCTGTTCTCATTATGCATGTGTGGGTTTTCTCAAGGGGCGGGCGTATTGATCTCAGTATTGATACTATCAACACCAAGATAAGTATCAGTATCAGAGCCATACTAACGTGATGATATTGATTTTTTTGTTTAACCTATATTTAATATTGACTTGATTTTTCACAAATAAAGTGAAAAATAAACTCAGTAGTGCAGTGTCTATTAATTGTTTGGAATTAGTCATTAGCTCTATGCATTGGGCCGGCATCCAATGTTAGTTATTTTTGTTGTGTTACTGACATTAGTATGTTTATATTATATTTATTATATTTTTGGTACATTGTTGCTTCTTTTCTGACTTAGAAATACTCTTCGTCCGTCCATCCGTGACAAGGGACATCTGCAACAGTTGGCGTCATGTTCTACGTTGATGTTATTTTGCACTAGTGGGGGGGGGGGGGGGGGATATTTGGTTAACAATACCACATAAATGGCTGCATAAAACAGCGTGAAATTTTGTAGAAATGTAGATGTGTCCAACCTATACTGTGCCAGCCACCAGTTTTACTATATACAATCATTTATATGTTATTGATTATTTACTGTATCTTGATTGTAGAGAGAGCAGACATATCTTTAAAACAAGAAAAATACAGAACTGATTGTAAAGCTTCAGCACGAAGCATGTATATGTTTTTATTGGATAAAATTGGTTTATGTGGGAAAGATGTGGACAGTGGCAGTGGGCTGGCCTGGACGCTCAGCTTCTGCATGCTGATTGGATGATCTGTCTGAGGCTGAATACCTTTTTGATTGACAGCAAAATAAGTGAATCGGTGATCTTTTGGTGTAAACATCTGTGGGAGCAGTTTGTAATTTTCATTCTGTTCTGAGTTGAAACGGAGACTTTCCTAATCTGCTTAGCGGCGTTTTCTTTGTTAAAAAATGACTAGCTTCTATTTCTGGTGTTTTTTTGTAGCTGTTTGTGCTTGAAGATTGACTTCTATCACTTTCTGACTTCTATCGCAGTTTCTGTCCAGCGGGTGCCGCTGAGCCCCTCCACCATCACAAATCTCTCACAGGCAGACACACTTCACACCAGCCTCGCACCCAGTTAGTGAGCTAGCTAGGCAGCCACCTGCACATTACTGAAATACAATTTGAATGTTGTGGTCCGGATTTGGATAATGTTCCTTACGAAGAAAAACTTAGAGTTAAACAGCAGGGCTGATAAACTCCTCAGATTAATTTGGTGCAAAAGGTGAGGAAAAGTTGCAGGTCTTTTCAGCTGTCCTGGTATGACAAAGTGAGCTGGCTAACTATTTTACTATAGTAAAGGAATGGAGGGTAGAATTTACATATAAACTGACACATTTTATGATGTAGGCCGAATTTAAGCTTCCCCTTCTTGAAAGACTAGCATCCGCCACTGATGTACTGATACTAGAAATTACAGAATTTGACTGCGTTAAAATGTAAACCATTCCCAAAAATTGCTCTGAAGGAGATATGTCGACTTTCTCTAAATAAGACAAAAAATTTCCATTATGGGAAGTGAAAACGTATATCAGTTCAGGCCATGGTTTCCAGTTCTGCTAGAATGTCCCACAAACAAAATAAAAATTTTACAGTTGTCTGTATTCTAGATTAGTTAAACAGATGTTTTCAATTCATCGAATGGAAGAAATCTTTATCTAATAAACCATTATTCGACAAAGAAACATAATCGTTTGCATCCCTAGTTGTAAAAACTAAAAAAAAAATATTTGTTTTTTTCCATTTAATCTGAAAAGAGAAAAACCAAAGAACACATAACTTTTTTTTACTTTGGACTTTGCTTTAAACACTATTTCTGCTCAAATCTGTTGTGAAAAGATGAGAATAAAATCTTAAAGACAGGAGAGAAATGTGCGTGGTGGCAGGCATAAAGCATCTGCTGTGTCACATGTGTGAGTGCGGGAAATACACACAAAAGGCATCAAAACATCCACTGTTCATGTCAAAACATTTATAGACAATTATTTTCATCAAACCATAGAGCAAATATACTTTAACTGCATATTTGACAGAAATTTAAAACAAAGTCTGATTGCCAAACAATGGGAATGTCAGCAGAGTGGTGAAGAGAAACTCTGCACATTCGACAACACTTTCACCTTGAAGTGTTAGTGAATGAAAGCCTGAACACATCTTGTTGTTATAACATTGACCAACAAACACATTTCCCACAGAATATAGAGTTCAAAATTCATTTTTTTGTTTGGTTTTGTTGCTTAGCCCAAGCAGAAGGGATAGCAGAAAAGTGTTACCTTCAGCCCCGAGGTCAGGTCGGTGGGGTCGAAGGTGGTCAGAGGTGAAGTCCAGGACGTGAGCCATAGGACAGGACAAAGGGTGAGACACACATCGACAGAGGTCACAGAAAAGCACAAAGATATGGCAGCAGGGAGAGGGAGGAAACGCGGGAAGCACAAAAAAAATGAAGGAGATTTAAAGGGTGACGAAGAAGAGGATAGCAACAAGGAGAAAATGAAAAGGATTCAGTCGTAAGAGGGGATTTGGGAGAAAATGGAAGGATACGCCACAGAGGGAAGGTAAGAAGCAGAAAGGGTATTTGTGAGGGAGAGCAGTAGTTTTTTTTTTTGAGCTGTTGGGACTGTGGAAGCTGAATTCCTCTAAGAAAAAAACGAAAAGGGGGAGGAAAAACTGAACTAAAAACAAACAGGAATGAACCCATACCTTGGTCGTTTAACGTCAGGTGCGCCAGACCTTGAAAGGGAAAAAATAGAAAAAAAGAACACAAAGAGAAAGAAAAGAAGGTCATAAAAGGCACGGGAAGAAAAAAAGCATTGTCACAACGTTGGACTGCAGTTTGTGACAGACATCCTGGGGCAGACTTGGATGTCAGAGTTCAAACCAAAGGTAACAAAAAAAAGAAGAAAAGAAAAAAGAAGAGTGAAAGATAGAGAGATAGAGCAAATAGTAACAGAAAAACAAGCAAACACTTCTTGAGTGAGGTGTGGAGGGGGGGTTAGAAAAAAAAGCATTTTCATTTGGCGCAACCCCCGAAGGCTATTGCTCGCACAAATGCTTTTTTTTCTCTCTGAAGTACTTATGGAACACACAGAGAACTGTTTGGCAGAAAAGGCTTGAACTGGATTCTTGGTTTCCAGCAGTACTTAAATCATAACAATCTCAGCTCTGCAAAAACCTTACAAAAGTCTTACAAAAAAGGGAGTCAAAGATATAAACGGAAAAGAACCACAACAGAGTACAGCAATCCCAGGACAACAACAGGAGTGTGCAGCAACACCACAACAGCTGCCTACAGTAGTGATCCAGCCAACTGAAAGCTATTGTGCACGCTTCTAACTCAACATGCAGATCAATAGATTGGAAACAGAGATATCCAATGACCCACTGCTGATGCTGCTGAACAGAGGTGGGTCATTTTGCTTTGAGAATAATCGGACACAATATAGAAAAAACGTTTATGCCATCCTAAAAAAAGGCCATTCTTTCCCCAAAGTGAAGATGCACATAAAAGAACCTCACTTGACCTGTAAGACTTCGAGGTAAGTTATTCTGGCATTGTATAGCTTCTTTTACTGTAAGCTGAGAGGATAAAAGCATGGAAGTTCTATACATTTAAAAGCACAATAATATGTACAAAATGGCTTTTTATTGGATTCATTTTGTGCCATACGTGGCAGGAGAGGAAATACCTCATGAATATCTAATTCATCAACTTAGCAGGCACTGTTCATGAACTAGACACCAGCATCATGTTTTGTAGACAGAATTCTGCTATGAAAGACATATAAAAAAAATAAACACTAGAGCCCAAAGCGTGTATTGACATTGGATTTATCCCCAGGCAGCACAGAATGGAAACAGTATTATGTGTCTTCGCCAAGACGACAGAAAAGGTTCAATCGCTTCGAGTAAACCTGTCTTTTTCTTATCAATACAAGCTCAAACATAAATGTCTTGGCACAACAAACAAAAGCCTGAAAAAAATGAAACTCAACTGCAAAATGCTTGTGATTGAAAAACTTATTTTTAATTGCACTTAAAAAAGAAGATAAACAACATCTTAGCATTTATGCAAAGAAACAAAGAGACATGTACGTATCACAATGCAACTTTACACACCCCTGTGTTTTAATAGGCTGACAATAAAACAAACCAGTCATTCAATGTGGAAAATATGAAGCATGTTATAATCAGTCACAACATGACCGCCCTTTCCAGTTTCATATGTATTTGCCTATTTTCACTGGGTGCAAACCACCAACATTTCAATTAGCGGCCAAATACTCTGAGACTGTGAGAAGGTAATTCCCTCTGTAGGAGAGCTTTGAGTACCCTCGTGATTCTGAGGTCTGTGTTGGGTGAGGCATCAGCCCCTGGTGGAGTCTTCTATTTCAAACTGGTCCCAAGGTAAGGGTCAGGTGAAATATAATCTGAAGATCACAATGATCAGGTTACCTCATCTGCAAAATGTAACGTGGACACCCTCTGGAACCTGCCCCTAGGAAAGCCAAGTGCTCTGTGGCTGAGCGTTGGCTCTGGGACTCGACTGGGTTCAGCCTGAGAAAATCATGTTTCATTCAGTATTTGATATATTCTGTGTTTTTTTTCCAATGGATTAAAAAAATAACAGAAAAAAAAGTCATACAATCAAAAATCATCTCCACCATCAGTGTGGAGAAAAATCATAATTGGGTATAATGTGAGCTGGATGGCGAGCAGGGGTCCGGGGCATGCCGTATTATTACAAAAGAGCTTCACTCTGCTTGGTATCCCTAACAAAGTTTACGCCAGGTGTTGGAAAGAAAATTTCAACCAATTATGGACCATCAGATTTTTAAGGAGCAGTGCAGCTTTCAATGTGATCAAGGAACAGGGGTTTTTTGCAGTGTTGCTGATGGGGTCATGAGAGTTTGATTGTCTAATCCAGACATGTTTTATAGACTCAGGGAAGGCTTATGATTGTACCACTCAAGGGACTTTGCATGCTGCCCCTTGTCTCCAAACTATTTTGTAGTGTTTGGGAACAAGACATTGTCATAATCGTTGGGAACATCAGAGTATCCCTTTTGCTTTTTGTGGAGGGTGTGGTTCGTTCTATTGGTGTCTTTGACCTGTGAGCACACTGGAGTAGTTCACAGCTGAACAGTCAGAATGGTTAGTCAACTCCTTCAAATCTCAAATATTGGGTCCTAACTAGAGAAAAAAAAAACACTTTACTTTAAGTTGGAGCTTAGTTGCCACTTCAGATGGAGGAGTTACTATTTTTGTCTCTCTTGTTCACAAGTTTTGAAAGTGAAAAACTTGAGATAGACCAATAGATTGGGGCTTTATATGCAGTATTTAGTGCATTGCTCCTAAATGGCCCAGTCCCAATGCTCAGTGCGCATTGATAGTACAACTACAAAAAGCAACCGCTTTTAGGAGAAGAAGGTTCGGACCTGGGGTCTTTCTGTGCGGAGTTTGCATGTTCTCCTCGTGCTTGTGTGGGTTTTCTCCGGGTCCTCCAGTTTCTCCCACCCTTAAAAACATGTACAATAGGTTGCCTTCAGGCCCAGACCGCCCTTGAAAATGAGATCTGAGATCTCAATGGGATTTGCCTGGTTAAATAATGGTAAGTTAATAAAATAAAAAAAAGAAAGCGCACGAAGCAAAGTAGGCTTATACATCAAAGTATGAGAAATAAATTCTTCTTTTGTTTTTTTTGGTGGTTGGCAGACTAATTTAAGTGTGTTACTGCCACCATTAAACTGGAAGATGCTCAGTGGACAGATTTCTGCTTTTTAATTCAAACCATCACACACAGCGATAAATTGTGGGTAATACACTTCGATGAAGGCCGTAAAATTGCGGACTTTGGGAAAGGGTAGTAATAGTACCCAAAATGGGCGGGGCGAAGGACAGATGTGGAGAATGTGGGACACATTATGCACTCAAACCCTTCAACATCAAGTGCGGAAGGAGGGTGGGAGTGGGAGTATTGGGACAGGGCCTATGTCTTGGTAAGTAAGGAGCTGAACAGGCCAGGCTCTTGCTCTACAACTCAGTAACTATAGTGAAGAGCTATGGCTATGGCTAAAACATTGAGGTCCCAGGAACTAGCGGCTAAAATGAGTTTCAGCCATAGGAGAGCTGGACTTAGCCTTAAAAATAGCGTTAAAAAAGAAAAGGTTGTTTTCATCAAAAATGTTAGCTTAGGTGGTAAACCATGTTAAATGCTTGGTAAAAAATAACAATTTGGCTGAACAGAATACATTGAACTATCTTAGGTTAAACCGATTTGTTTGACCAAACATACCAAACATGTTATTCAAAATTGATTAAAGTAGACACCTTTTATCATTCTTATCTACTACTACTGCTCATCCTCTGTTTATTTCATTAAAAATTTTTGACAACCCCCAGGTGTGCATACACAAAAATATAGGGTTAGAGGTATGAGGTAGGGCAAAGCTTTAGAACAATTATTACCTAATACACAATAAGCTACTTTACCACTAGCAGTCCAGTAAATCAGAACGCACGACAACAATTTAAACATCTCTTTACTACAAGCTACTTTTATTGTATTCTTTTTAATAATAAGTTGTGTGATTCAGGAGCTGAAGAAATGTCGAGGCAGACCCCTTAATCTGGCAGCAGTCCGTTTCCTGCCGGCCCTTTACACAAAGACCAATCATTCTCACTCTGCCACCTTCTGTTTTTTGTTCCCCTGCTCATAATCCATTAAGGAGATAAGGCTAGGGCTCCTGCAATGAAACAGAATGCTGCTGTCGCTGCATACCAAATCATTCAAATACACACCACACCGCCATCCCCTTATCCTACTCTCACACAGCTTTGGCAGGCAAAAAGCAGCACTACAGTTTCATGAAAAAAAAGCAAGAATAGAAAAATATATATAAACAGAAGGGAAAACAAATGCATCTAAGGAAAAAGAGAGGGCAAAAATAAGTGTGAGGTTGTTAAAAAATGCAATCTTAACTTGTGTAACTTGTGTTCCATTGATAGAAGAAAGGGGCAAATAAAACTACTCAAATAGAGCCAAATGTTTCAGCAAACACCAAAAAAAGTAAAAAAATGTTAGGTGCATGCCAGATAATTCACAATAACAAGCATTTTTCTTAAGAATAAACAAAGTCACTCACACAGTTTACTTAGTTACACATATTGTTTCCACAAGCAAGCTGCCTAAAGGAAAAGAGACAGTATGATTCAACTATTACATTAGTTACTGCTGTAGCACAATCAAACACAGTGTTTATAGGGAAAGGTTGCATCTCTCATCACACCCAGCCTTTGTCAATAAAGGCGCAGAAATCAAATTACAGCTGCTACAAGCAATATTGTTCGCCACATCCTGGGAACATGATGAAATCCAAGCTACTGGTTCCACACCTCCTTGACATCTGAGCAATGTTACGTTCTTAATTGTGCGGTGAGCACAGATGGGTGTGACAAATGGAACCGGTTCATTATGAGAGCGCCTGTGATTGGGTGAGTCTGCCTGACTGGCAGATGGAGCCGAGTCATAATTCTGTCATTAGGAGGAGACGTGGCTGCATCTTATCAGACCAGCTCCTGGTTTTTTTTTCTGTTTTCAATGTTTTATGTTCACCTTTTGTTTTTTTTCTCCCCCATTCCCTCCATGCAGTTCTCCTTTATCCAGCAGATGCCAAAGATGCAAAAAAATAGTAACTAGTTTAACATGCATAGTCTTGGTGAAATCTTCGGGTGCTGATCAAAAACACTGGGGGATTCCAATTAGGGTGTATTCACACCAGCAAAGACCTTTGCTCCACTTGTTTGGTCCAAAGTAAAAGTGGACTTTATTATTATTACATATATATTTTTTTTTTTGTTCGGTGCGGTTTCCATTCACATTGTGCCTTTTTGCAAGCTGACTATGATTTAAAAACCAAGCTACGTGGGTGCACCCATTGGACAGATGACAGAGGCAGGACAGAGAACAGACCCAAAAAGAAAGACGGTGCTGTCATTACAACTGTAATACCATTTAGAGATTTAAAATCAGTTCATTCAACAGCAATTTCACAATGACATACTTCTAATTTTGGGACATTGTTGGCAAATGTGTGAGGCAACCCAAAGAAGACCAGCTGCTCTGCATGCCCTGACCCACAGCAAATCATTGTTTGTAGCACAGTGGTAGAATTAGCAACACAGAAGGCCTAATTGCTACTATGTTGATTAGCAACAGTTTTGAAGTCCAGTAAGGCACAGGTTTCTTGTAGTTGGTTTAGTTTGAAGCCAGTCTGTTCACCACTGAAGCACCAGAGATTGTTTGGAAGCCGACCGAGATCACCTCAAAATTGGGTCTCAGTCCAGTTGTTTGGTCTGCACCAGGGTTCACAAGAGCGGTATTCACATCTGCAAAAAAAGTCCGGACCAATGGGAGAAATGATTTAAACCATTTAAAGCAGACCAAAATGTGTGAGGTGTGAATACATCCTTACATGTTTGGGGATCAAGTAGACACAAAACGTTCATAGCAAGGTTGTGGTACTTCTGCATCCATGTCCTGGGTTGAGTGTAGCACTGTGGGGGCAACACTGCAGTAGTCTGGGGTTAACACACTAGAGCATGAAGATGCTTCTCACAGCTAGTTCTACATTGACATTGGAACCAAAATTTAAGTCAGTAGCTCTAACTTAATGCGTGGACATCCATTGCCTTAGAGTAGGGTTGCTATCTGTCCCGTATTAGCCGGGATGCGTCTTTTCAGCCAAATTGAAGTGTCCCGTACTCTGACTGCAGCCTGAATTCAGAGCATCATGATACTGTTGGAATTTATTTATTTGTCACATCATAACGTTTTAGACAACGTATGCCAACTTATGAACATTTTTAATGTCTAAATCACTAATCAAAGTTATATATTTGATCAATTTGGTAGCATTACAGTATGTACATGTCTAAAAGTGGCTTCCAGTTGATATTTTTAATTCCATCTTCAATGTAGATGTCTTTAAAACATTCGGCAAAGGCTGTGTTAAACGTTATAGTGTGACAGGGCCTTTAGCAACCTGAGCTGAAGGAAGACCCTGAGGGACGGTGGTGATGTAGCCAAATGCAATGGCCATATGAAGCACTAAGTGCATTGAAATGACTGGCATCTTTGCACTACCAGTGCTGCTGGTAGAACCCCAGCGACAGTTGCACACTTTGTCCAAGATATTGGCTACTGTTAGTGTAGTGGGTGACCATGTGCTTTTATAATAAATTAATATTGTAAATCTAAAAGCTGCCAGAAATATAAAATCAAAATATTTTATGGCACATTTGACCCAACCATTGACAAAAATGGATAAATTAAGAAATACAAAACATATAAAATGTATATAAAACATGTAGTTTTTATGTAGATGTAGTATATTCCTAGTTAAAGTTTTTTCAACTAACAACATACAGTATATCTTATTACGCTCATAAGATTAAATGATGAGCTCAAAAAAAAGTACAAACATAAACCAGCTTAAAAATATGTTTAATAGGAGCTTACTGGGAAATCTGTTATGTAGGATGGGTGTCTTAATATTATTTTTATAAAAAATGTATAAATATTTGTGCATGTTAGAATGAGAATGTAAGATTTAAGTGTCATTCAATGTTGGAATAATTTGTGTTTATCTGGTGTAAAAACATTTAAAGGATTGTAGGTTATGAGTATGAGCAGGGCAGGAAATCAAAAGATAGTGTGCTCCTTCTCGAACATATTAATGTAAAAATGACCTGCCTAGAGTGGATTATTAGTTTAAGATTTGATGGTTAATTTTTATTTAACTTTTTTTTATTTTGTTGTGTTATGTAAAGATTATTATTGTTTAAATGTATTTGATGGAGAAAAGGCAGATATTATACGATTTTTTTTCTTCTTTCTGCTGCCTTTCATTTCATTTTATTGTTTTTTTGTAATTTATTTATTTTTAGTATTATTATTTTTAATGAAATGAATGAAAAAATGAATATGAATATATGAATATTATTTACTGTTCTTTATCCTTCTGTTTACCGAGGCCATCACCAGCTAAAAAGTTGTAAGAAAAAAATAAAACGTGTTTATTAAAACAAGAATAAATCTAGTTTAGGTGGATACAACTCAATTGTTGGGAAAAGAAGAACTATTGTGTGGTGATGTCATAATTGACACATTATGTCATTAAGCCACACCCTTGATGGACCTGTCCTTTGTTATGGAGGAGCTGACTTGGCAACTCTACCACATAATCTTATTCTTTACACCACATGATCAAATAGTTGTTGTTAAAACACGAGTAGAAACAAGATGTTTAGTACAGTGACTTATTTTTTTATAGGTTTGAACGATTCTATGCTCTATGCTTAGGATTTTGTTTGAAGATGGATCAAAATGCATCCATAATCATTTTATAATCACAGCCCACTGAATTATAATCAAATTCTGAGGTACTTAAAAATTCCCACCCCCGGTTATGACTGCTTTTACACTAAATTCCAAATTTGCCACAATCAAGCCATGTTCTAATAGGTTGTGAAAAGCATAACGGGAACATCATTTGGAGTCAAGGGGGGCCAAATAAGGAGTAGTGTCATGTAACATTTTTTGCTTTATAAGCAGCATTTAGGGAGAACAGCATGCTCTTAAATAATCTCACCAAACATTACTCCATCATAACCTTGCTCACAGGTTTCAAGATTTTGTGTTCCATCATCTTAGACACATTTGCAAATAGGAACAGATGTGTTGGGTCACAGAGACTGCAGCAACACCCAACAAGACAGGGCAGAGGAAAAATGAAAGTCATCATCATTATCATACGCTTTTCTCTCACTTCCTGCCTGTCTCGTTCATCAGATGGACACTGCTTTCAGCTTTCAACCCCCTGTGGTGATTGGGAAGCATTTCAGACCTCAAAATCCCCAAAAGACTCTCACCAGCATATGGCCAATGACGTTTACAAGCTTTCTGAAAGCATGCTGAGTCAAAGTCCACATGTATGCATGGTAAAACAAAAAAGCTGCATTCAAAAAAGCAAAAAAGTCAAATTTTTATTAAACAACGTCCTTGAAATATTGAGTATAGCTGACCTTAATTTTCGCCAGAGTACAAACCTAATAACTCTTGTAAAAACGAATGCAATGCAATTTAGATGAAGCCTTACAAAAAAAAAAAACACTTAAGCCTGGTTCACATGGCAAAATAATTATGACAACTTTTGACCCGATTTTCCCTTTTCAACAATCTTAAGGATGCTCCGATTATCGTGATGATGCTAAAGATAATCTTAGGAGATATTTGTGCCATGTGCGGTGTGTTAAATGTAATCTAGTCAGCTCAGAAGGACATCAGGACCTCTCCAACCTCAAACCAGAAATGTTCAACATTTTGGTGCGTTATGGCCCGATGTTCCAGCACATGTAGTGTTTCCCCGAAGACAAACAATCTTCAACAGGCCTGTTGAAGGTAACACGTAGCCAATCAGGAGGAGAGGCGATAGAAACATGAAGGGGACTCTAAAATACAGTAAACAAAGCAACTGCCATGGCCCAGCAGAAAGTCCAGTGGACGTCAAAGACGAGTCCATAAACTATCACCATCGCTTCTTTGTACGACTCTTAGTTCTACCAAACTAATCTTCTGCATAATGTGTACATTTGACTGGTAAAGTCATGTTTGTGTTGGTAAGGTCAATGAGTTTGGGGTGGCTGTGGTAGGGCAGGACCAGAAGTTGCAGGTTCAATTCTCGGCCATGCAAATTGGCTGTGATATATTTAAGAAAGACACTTAATCCTTAACTGGTCCTCAAATGCTTACATAGCTGCTCTCTGCTCCACTTGGGTATTAATCATGTTTGGTGGGTTAAATGCAAAACGCAAATAGCACTTTCACTTATCTTGAATTGGGTTGACTATAAAAAGTTAGTCAATTGTAGTTATTATGTTATTTTCCAAGATTCCAAAACAGACTGAGTTTTAGCTACTGTTCTATTTACTAATGTGTGTTGGTTGTGATGACTATCTTAAATTATGTTGACTCCAGTAGGGGGCGGCTGTGGCAGAGTGATTCAGTTCTCCAATAAACAGTTTAAAGTTACTAGTATATTGCATGCTTTCTTATTGAAGCCCTACCCTAAACATAAGAAAATGACCAAGAAGCGGCAGAACTAGCAATCTTTAACAACTGTTTATTTATCAACATGAGCTAAAAGTCTTTTTCAACAAATCACTTCGCCAAACTGCTGCCTTATGTAAAAGTAAAGTGATGTGCCTTTAGTTGGCAGTATTACACAACGCGGCTGATGTTATCACTGGAATATACTCTGGTGAATTCTGAGTCAATGTTGCTCTTTATAATAAGATTCGGCTAAGATTTATTAAACATAAGCGGTGCAACCAACTTTTAAATTGCCCATCACTAGCTGCGTTTCCATTACAAATTTGCGCAAAACTTTGTCGATATTTTGTTAATGTCGAAAAAACACAGTTTCGCAAT
>JAUBOC010000170.1:15154600-15170938 GCA_032275365.1 Anablepsoides cearensis | reverse complement strand
CTTTGTTAACCTTTTCACGGAGTGTTTTGACTTTCCTTATCATGTTCTACCTGTCCAGGTGTCATAAATCTACCACAAATACAAATCACATGGGGTCCCTAGGTAAAACTAATCCCGTCAGAATAGGGCTTAATTTTGCTTCTTTTTAGCGTCGTCACGGTTGCTAGGAGACATGACGTACGCCGAGGTAAAGACTGTCCAAATTCACAGACACTATTTTTCTGGTTCTTCCGGTCTACCAAGGACCTGGCCCACCTCGACCGGGTAGTCTGGGTCCTTCGGAGGACCCGGCCTGCCGTTTTGGACACGCTGACTGTGGATTACATGACACAGGAAATGGATAAATCTAACAGGAACTGAGAAAAAAAAACACTAGTATCAAACAAAGAAACAATAAAACAAGAATCATGACATTAAGTGAAAATTTTGGTTATCTAAACTTCACGGAAGTTATATGTTAGCCAACTTTTTGCTTCTACTCCTTACATTTCCGTGCAGTTATCTGTAGTTTTCTACTCCTAACGTTCTAAAAATGTAAGAAGTATTTAATTTTTATTTCATTCTGGCTTGGCATTATTTAAAAAAAACTATCCAGATATATGGCACCTCATGGATAGAGTGAATTTAATTGTGGTTGGACTATAATTATAAATTAGGGAGGTTTGGCACATATTTTTCTAATTATAGGGATTTACCATTACTTAGTTATGATCGGCGGAAAAGATCGACTTGCCGTATACCTCCACAAAGGTCTGAAAATCAGCCACTGTGCCCTTTTGCTTTGCTGGAAGAACGTCCAAAATAAAATAAGATTGGAATATTGAAGGTGTATTGTGACCTTTGAACACCTGACAGTGTCAGCTATTTAAAAAAATCATCAGGTCAGACTTTATAAAGTTTGTCGATCATCCAGAAAACTGCAATCGGTGCGCCTAGTATAAATATATACCATTCAGACACCCTATTGGTTTGTACAATCCAAGGCACCTGCACATGACACAAATCACGTCACAATGCAGCCGGACATATCAGACATATGTAGTCGAGTATGCAGATCAGAGTGGCAGAAGCAAATATGCATCAGAAACAAAAGGCCTAGTGCATAAACAAAAACTCCTACTTTTATACTTAAAGTAGTATTAAAACCAGTACTTTTACTTGAGTAAAAGGCTTGAGTTGATACTTCAATTTCTACAGAATTCTGTTTAAACCCTGGCATCTATACCTCTACATGAGTAATGAATGTGAATACTTTTGACACCTGTATTGATTATTTGTATAAACAAGAATAAATGTCCAAATGGATGGGATCAATGAGAAAAGTTCTTTGGAAGCTGATGTTTTACTGGTGACAGATGGTTTAGTGAGGTTTTCAGATCAGTTCTGTTAGGGTCCAACTATGGCCTTGGTGGAAAACTGAAAACACATTAAAACTATCCAGGAGAAGCAAAAGTAGTGTGCAACAAGCAACCCAGCCACCCTTCTATTGGTCTTTTGTCCTATGCGGGACACTTCTGTTGTCTGGCTATTTAGTGTCACTTGCTTCCTATCTGACAACAGATTGCGCAGCACTGACTAAAAAGGAGGCTCAAGTCTACTTCCGGCTACTAAATTCTTTATGGCTCCTGACTTCACCCCAATGTGGCAACCAGCTCCAGTGGTTCTACAAGGTTTTAACTCTGGGCTGTGATAGAGATTTGACACAAAGTGGAGTGTGGAGACTCACAAAACAGGCTTAACATAAGAACTCAGTTATTAGTAACCCTGACCTTTGAGACATCTAAAACAGGGGTGGGCAATCCTGGTTCTCGAGAGCCGCAGCCCTGCATGTTGTACTTGTTTCCCTGCTCCAACACACCTGATTCAGCCATAGAATTACCTCTTTCATTCAAATCAGGTGTATCGTGTTCCATGTATGTACTAATCTACTGTAACTCGGCAATAAACAATTCTGACTGATTCTGATGATGGATAGACGTGAACTACTAAAACTTTAGTACCCTTTGAAAAAGCAAAGTTAGCTGATTGGGACTTTTTTCAGGCAACAAAAACATCCAGACGGGATTTTTTTTATGTCATTTGGGCACCATCCAGCTCTCTCTTTCAGGTTATACCATTAAGACATTATTTGCAACAGGCCTCAAGTGTTGGTTTGTTTTCATAAAATATACAGCCTACTGCCGACTTACACCTGAGCGAGATACGATGACCTAATATCAGATTTTCACGTTTTCATTGTTTCTTTGCCAAGTAAAAGATAAAATAAGCTCTAGTAGCAAACGTGACACTCGTTTGGGTTTTGTGTACATTTGTTCAAAATCACGTTTTTTTTAAACAGCCCTCAGGCTCTCATGGTACTTTTGAATAATGTTGTTTTTCTTGAAAAATACTAGAGAAATTATGTATACGCACTCAAAAGTTCCTTTATACTGACTTGAATCAAATCTTGATGACAATCATCAATTAATCATTTTAAATATGATCTCTTTTTTTTACATCAATGCAGGACTAATTCCTTAGTTGTCTCTGTTGAAAATGTTTTTTTTTTGTTTGTTTTGTTTTGTTTGCAAATTGGTTCGGGCCTCAAATACAGACAAAAAAATATGCATTTTTAAAGTATATAAAGCATGAAATACTTGAATGTCTGTATTACCATAAAAAATGTCTGTAGCATTTAAGTAGATATGTTTACCATGAAACAAATTAAATAAAAACAAGCAAGTCTCTATTATTCCTGTATAACACAAGCTGCATAATAAAGATTGATGCAGCTGTCCTTACAAAAGTAACTGTAATTTCAGTCATCAATTCAGTGCTATCAAACACACAAAGCCAGACCCTTTTAAACGCCTTTTTATGTCCGATAATAGCATCTGGGCTCTCGCTTATTTTTCATTATTACACCACACAGCTTAGTTCAGCAGGGAAAACCTTGAGAAACCACTTTTTACTTTGTGCCTTATCAAACTTCACTTCAGTGAACACAGACAATAAAACAATGGCTCGTTCAAAATGAAACGCTGTCAAGTCAACCAAGAAGAACCAAAGATGAAAACATGTTAAAAAGGAATCTTGAGTCATTCATTATAGGGTTCTTTATCTCTTTTTTTTTGTGTGTGTGTCTTTTTAAAACTAATGGTTAAGGTAAAATGTTGTTTTGCCCATATTATAGTTGAATGAAGCTAATTTGCAATTCCAAGACTTCGTCTTTATAATCTAAAGATGATTTCTTCCATTTTTGGCGGGGATAAAAGTCAAGAACGTCTACATGTATACACCACAATAACAAACATTAAAACCTTGTTGCAGGATTATGTGTCAGCTCAAACCATTGCGGATCTATGAATTCTATCACAACTAACAGGGGGTCCTATTGTTTGTTTGTTTTTTTTATACATATCTAAAGTCCAAACCCTGCAAAGACCATCTACAACTTGTTACTGTATTTTAAGTCAGGGGCATCTTTATCCATTAAAAACATGGCCTAAAGGACTATTTATTAATGTCACAAGTGACTTTTAATTATAATGCATTAGTAATTCCCCAACACATTCGGGTTATTATTTTTATTTTTTCTATCTTAGTCCAGCTCAGCCTCAGGTATATGATAAATGCTGCAGAAGAAATGAGGCTGAGCTTTCTGCAGTGCTCAGAGATGAGGAGAACATACTTAAGCTTTTTATAGCATCTATTATTTGCTCAGGGGTAAAGAAGTCATGAAATATGCATTAGTTGTCTGATGTCACCTGTGCAATTGCAGACACAAACGGAAAAGGAGATGCAGCAAGACAAAAGGGAAAAGTGCAAGTAGAGAGCAAAAAAAAAAAAAATGCCATAAGAAAGGAGGCTGATTGTGACGGCGCCCAGTTATGAGAGGAATGTCTCTGTGTTCGAAACACCAATGGGATTTCCACGCAGATCCCCAGCTGAATAAGCAGGGAAGCCATGCTGTGATTTTGTGTGCTGTGGTATCTCCCTCCTCATCCTCAAATATTTCTCCTATTCTAAAGGCTTTCCCCTCTCTCTGACGTCAGTTGCCTACACCGCATAATGCACCTGGGGGTTACTGCTGCCAGATGGGTGGGGTGGGGTAACATCTGAATAAATGTGGAACAGACTCAGCAGAAAACTATTCTGCTTCTGGGCAAAATCTGCTGCTATCTAAAAACAAGTGTTGACATCTACTGTAAATAGCAGCATTTATTAGTATTATTTATTCCTCAAATAGAAAATTGCTCTCACATTCTCTGCTCCACAATGCTCTGCTGCTTTTTCTCCTATCTTTTCAATTCCCCTTATGCACAATTCATCCAATAACTTGATTCTTTAATCTAAAATCTTTGTTTTATTATATTGTGTATTCTTGTAACTGTAAACTCTACAGTAGTCACTGTGTTTCAAAGCCCAATAACCAAGAATAAAGAATAAAACATTCGAAAGCAGAAACATTTATGTACTGTTATAAAAAAATGCACTTGTATTTGGTTGATTAGTTCTTTTAGATAAAAAATGGTATAACATAGAAAAGGCTGCTGTTTATCCTCCTCAAACTGCTGCCCCATTTGCTATAACAATGAATTTGTGGGTTTAGAAGCAGCTTTGAGTATCTGGGTTGCACACATGAAAAACTTTGCAAATCATCTCTACCAACAACAACACGTTCTCACTCACGACTCGTCACATGTTGATGCTTGGTCCAGGTTCCCTCTGTGTTCGGGTAACCCCCTTGAGTCGGTTATTGACGCATGGGGCTTTTCCGGGTTCGCGCCACATCGGGTCTTTGGGTTGGGGTCCGTGGTTAATATTAGGGATCAGGATTACTGGTTCATTTTAGGTAGTGAGGTCAGTAATAGGATGTCTAGAGATAATAGAAGTCAAGTTTAGGGTTTGGGAGAATCACTTGTAGTGCATTTTCTACACTTTTCAAAAATGGTTAATATTAGCAATCAGGGTTAATAGTCAATTAGGTAGTGAGGTCAGGGATAGGATGTATAGGGCAGATAGAAGTAAAATTTAGGGTTGGGACTGTTATTTGTTGTGCATTTTCTACATTTTTCCAAAATATGTTCTCATCTTGTCAATAACGGATGCGAGGGAGTTACCCAACACGTCAAAACTGGACACAGAGGGAACCTTGGGCAAGCATCAATATGTGATCAGTTGGCAGTGAGAATGACCTGCCACCAATGCCAAACAGCTTATTCTACTACTGACTCTTGCTTTGGTTGCATGTGTTGACCATTAGTTACACATGGACGAACCTCTGTCCTTTAAGATGAATATGTTCGCTTCCACCAAGCATGGTTTTGTCCGAAACATCCTTCAGAATTTGGGAGTGGAGAGGATGAAATGGTCTGCCTGCAGTCCTGACTTCAACCCTATGGAACACCAGAGAGATAAGCTTGGACATCCTGTTCATTCCAGAGTAACCAACCCAATCATATCAGCTAATCTGTGAGAAATGCTCATTGAAAAAAGAGCAGTGTTTGACCAAGCTGGTGAGCGGCATGAGGAGGCGATGCCAATAAACGAGTGGACCTGAGTCAAGTGAATGAATAGACTTGTGATTATTTATGTCAACAAAAAGTAAACAGTATATACACTTATGTATATACTGTATATAAGTCAGATGAAAGTTTTTTAAAAAAGAGCATAAGCTGTAATAAAGACATCGACTTGAAATACTGACTCTACATTCCGAACATTACACACTGCAGAAACGAGCGAGGGTTGAGAGAAATGGAAAGACAGCAGTGTGCAATGACAACAAAAAAAGGCCCCACCTTTTTAAGTAGTGTACAAAGAGACCTTTCTGTTCTGTTTAAAACTGGGATCGATGGTACATGGAACAAGGATCAATATGGATTTGGTGAAATAATAGCTTAAGTCCTTAAGCAACTAGACCCGCAGTCAGTGTGCCCACAGCAATTACTTAAAGCAACAACTGCTACCACAAACTCAAAGTATAAAATTAGTCTATAGTGTTTTGCTATTATTAAGTTATATTTACGTTTATGAAGTCAATAAATTTTATATCTTTGGAAAGCCTGTTTATATTTTAACTCTATTGTAGTGAAAAAAGAAACTGGATTTTGAGTCAAAGTGGAAATCTTCAGGTTCTGGTCAACTGCTGAGCTGTTGGTGCATCATGGATATGAAGTGCTCAAACCCCACTACAGCTTTCACATTTTCTGCAGGCAAACCGGTCAGTGTTTACATACCAGCCGAGTTGTTACTGTCACCGTATCACATCCACCTGCCCTTGCTGTTTACCGAAGGCCATGATTAAGTGCCATGATGAAAACTATCAACATCCATTTCATCCATATTTAATGAGTGAATGTCTCCCACCCAGTGCACACAACAGGAGGAAGCTGTAATCAGCATCCACACACACTGTGAATAATTATTTATTCACATAATGGCTGTGTTTATGCAAGGACAGAGAAAAGGTTGATTTTCTTTTTCTCCAATGGTAAAGAGAGGTCTGATTAGGTAATGATGACTTATTTCCACTTTTTTTCTGTTTTACTTGTTCAAATTGCACCTTCATCTGTCAACTGATGTTATTAGCTCCCACCGTCCAGTACAACAAAATTACTATAACAGTCCCAGTGTTTTGTCATTAATTGTACTGATAATATGAAATCTAACTGACTTTCTATTATGCCTATAAAACGAGAAAATATGATTACAAGACATTTAATGTTTTTTTGCAGGGTTTCACAATACCCAAAGGACTGTGATAGTGTTGTAGTCAAGACCAAGTCAGGGCCATGACCACAGTGTATCGAGACCGAGACAAGACAAAGACTTTTAGGGCCTGGACCAAGTCAAGACCAAGTCCAGGAAAAAAAAAAAGTAAATTAGTTCCCTAAACTATGGAGTATTATGTTGCTAACTTAATATGTAGAGCTAACTTTGACAAAATCTGCTCTCAGTAGGGTTGTTTTTACAGCATACGCAATTTCAGGTTAGCTTCTTAGCTTAGCCTCCTTCACAGCGACATACGTCGTGGCCAACCGATCCAATCATTTTAAACTTCAGCAGAGGCCACGCCTCCAGCAAGAATTGCTTTCTATAGCACAGAGTCCAGACCCTCGTCTGAAGCAAAGTGAAGGACAAGGGTCTGGTTTTTACCAGACTAGTTGCATACTGTACGTCTTGTCAGAATGTAAAACAAGTACCACATCACTGTTGGCAGGCCCATTTCCAATTTCTAGACCAGTTTAGCTTATTAAACAACAAAATGCAAGAAAAATCAAACCAAAGGAGTAGAGTGAAAAAAACACCTCGAGAGAAAATAACCTCCTAATTCTCACTTGATCTTACGTCTGTCTTCAAAAGGCAGGATCAGTGTCAGGCTAAGGTCAAAAAGTGAAGGCAAGGGCCTTTTGAGAGAGAGGTTGGGGGGGGGATTAGCTTTTGTTCCAAAAACCACAAGATTGTATCGGGTTCAGGCAGAGGGCAGATCAGCAAGGGGAAGTGAAAATGAGGTTTTCAGTGATAAAAAAGAAAAAAAGAAAATACAAAACACAAATTTACTTTCTTGATATTGTGAAAAAAAAACAGGAACACATCAACCCAGAACTGCCTCACTCACTAATTATTATGCAGGAATAACTAATGTTTGCTAAATGATGTGGTGTTTGCTTTAAAATGCCATTACGTAAAGTAATGAATATGTGTACAAACTGGTGGCCTGTGGCTGCAGCAAGCTTAGTGTTTACTCTGCTTTTTTCTTTAAAGAGTGCCGCTTGCGTTTTGGATTCTTTGTAAGCTTCTTTTGATTCAGGGTAAAAGTCTGATTGTTATTCAAGTAATTGTGTAGTGTGAGCCCAATCAAGGCAAGAGTCACACAGATTCTGAGGGTGGTAGAAATTTTTATTTATTTTCTGAGCTGTTGTTTGATTAAAAATGACCTAAAGAAAAAAACTCGGGGGAAAAAAAACGAACAGTCCACGCGGCTATATCTTTGGATTGCATAATTAGGTTCTTATAGGCTGTTCTTCTCAGAGTGGATGATCGTTATTTATCTGTTTGTGCTGAACTTTGCTCTGCTTTGTGTCTGCCACTGAAACAAAAACCTGCCTGTGATGATGATGCTGAAATCAAAGCAGCATTATTAGAAAGGGCAAGCAGACTGTGATTAAGGCAAGAAAAAAAAAAAAAAAAGGTTGGTGAAGCTGTACGGGACCGAAGAAGGGACTTAGCATGGCAGACACGTCCACCCGTCTGACAACTAATTTGCACTAACATTTCAGCAAAAAGGTCAGGCAACCCTCTGCCCAAGTTTATGAATAGTGTATCCGGGACCCCAGTTGATGGAAAGGAGAAACGGTGAACAAGACAGGTAGAAGGTCTCTTCATTGACTTGGCTAACAGCAAAGGAGTAAAGCTGCTTTTGCCAGCGTCCAGATGGGAGATGCTCAGTATCCTCAAGATCACGAGTGGAGTTCTGACCTTTCCGTATTCAACTGGGCCAGACGCTTAAGGCATTGAACTGTTCAGCTTGCTTTCTCTAGTGCCTGCAAATTTTACAATGGGACCTTTGACAGTGATGAAGAATTGTAACAAATTCTACCCGCATGCAGAGGCAATACCCTTAGGCAGTTTATGGTCATGCCTTTAGTTCAACAGAATGTTAATAGATGTGCTTTGACACACACTCTCTTGTGCTCCATTTTCATTTCTTAGGGAACCAAAGTCACAGCACATTCAGAGACTTCATTTTGTTTAAGGTTATGGCACTGACAAGGAGGAGAAGTGTGCTTCCAACAGAGGGGGTGGTGGCTCAATTCAATTTAAACAGCTGACAGTACAATCCCCCAACTCTGGTCCTGAGAGACAGAGATATGGTCAAGACATTCCCATGCAAAGACACGTACACACACAAGCAAGAAGCATAACAGCCTGAAAGACTTACAGAAAACAAACAAGATCCCCGCTGTCTGCAAATGTGAGATTATCCAACTTAGCAACCTAGCAGGCAAGCAGTGAGGAAAGTCTCTTTAAACTGATAAGTTCAATGATTTTCATAACATGTTTTAAATGGTTCCTTTGAAATAAACAAAAGTATAAAAGCAGTAAAGTAAAAGTAATTGTGGCCATCGTTATTCTGTTTGAGGACGCTGTGACACTTTCCATGACCTACACAGGTAGGTTGCAGAAAAGTTGGAAAAAACTCCTTCAGTGTCAAATAGGGTGGGAAAGGGACCAAAAACTTCCATTAGATGTCAAAAAACTTTACATGAAAAATCATGTTGGTGATTTTTCCAATCATTTTAGCTCTGAAACTTTACAAGAAAAATATAGGAATTTATGGGGATCAAACTGCGGGGTAATTTAAACAAACGTTATTGAATTAAAAAGTATAAACATTTTGGTTATAGCTTTAATTTGTGGTCAAACAAGGAATTTGACCACAAATTAATGAGAGTAAAAATTTAATAGTCTAATTTGCATTTGAAGACATGTGTTGCAACTTTAGTTGCTCTGTGCTGCCTTTCGCCTTTGGACTCACATCACTAGTGATAGTGTGTCATACACAAAAAATACCACATCACATGGTATGAACTGCAGTAATTGCAAAATAGCAAGTAATAATTGTTGACAGTTTTTCTGACACTTAATTGCACACAATACAATTTTGCCCAACCCTACTGTACAACCTTTGAAAAATAGATTTTAAAAAAAATTTAAATACTCCTATTTTTATGGCTGTATTCTTTCTCAAAACTTGCGTAAATTATATTCTGTTGCCTCCAAATCCTAATTATTTTTTTATACATGGCCCCCTTGCAACTCAAGTTGAAAATCCCCACACAGCAGACAGGCATGGGCAGGATCTGGTGTCAAGCTGGCACTGCTGGCTGATTGCTGGCATGGAAAGTGGTTTGTCAACCAAATGTGGGCCATGTCTGATATTAATGGCAACACTTTTAAGATGGCCTGCCACAACTGCCCCAGTTGGTTTATGTGGTGCTGGCCCATGCATGTGAATGACATTTCATAACTGATTGACTGAATGTTAGAGCAGAGAATGAGAGTTGGTGTGTCTTATTGATGTGTTATTTCTGTCTGTATAAGTTGGTTTATGCTGACGTGATAGGTAACACCTCCAGGGGTGTAACCAGGAAGAGACATACATTATAAGGTCAATTCATTATTATATGAGAAGTGTTTTTAAAAGTTTTTTGAGTTGTGCAGATAGTCTCTGCTTATGTTCAGCCTGGAACAGACTGGGCTGTTTGTGTTTCGGTTTCCTGACACAAGCTCAAGGCTTTTGACTCTGAGGCCTGGGCTGTGTGCTAGAGATGATTGGAGTCAGATGAGGATAAAGGCTTTTAGAAGATATTCAAGTGGGTTTCTGCTTAATTCAGACATTTTTGACTGACAATGATCTCTACACATGGGCCACCTCTGGCTACCATCTAGGCTACAAAAAAACTTCCATTCTTTACGGCAGGGTTTCTCAACTCCAGTCCTCAAGGCCCACTCTCCTGTATGTTTTAGATGTTTCCCTGCTTTGGCACACCTGATTTGAATCAATGACTGATTGACATGGTTCTGCACAACTTAAAGACCTTCTAAAGGTCCACAAAAGATCAAAGCCACACAAATCTTTGATGCTTTCTGTTGAAATAACAGACTAAGAGCACAAAGGGACACATAATCTATTATGTACACACAGGTCCCACATTGATCAGTACAGATGTGTGGTCTTTAGGTCCACAGCCCAAACTTAAAATGTGAATCTGTGTATCTGTCTGTCTCACGTGGACAAACACAAGAGGTTTTGAGGATTCAGCTCTGTTTCATTAACAGCCAACTGTGCCATAAAAACCATTTTATTTTAAGTTTCCTAGTAGTCTTGTACTCAACTGCTGGTATAAAAAAAACCCAGTCTGGAGAATAAACTGAGTGACCATCTGTGGTACCATGGCTGGTGTTCTACTTGATTTCAACTTTTTTTTTCCCCCTAAACAGATGACTCAAATAATTACAGAAATAAAACTGACAGATGTGCTGATTCACTGACTCGTTACATTTAAAAGCACACAGTTACCCAAGTTGAGAATACTCAAACTGACACAGAAGTTGGAAAGATCCCCCAAAGATCTGAAAGTTTCATGACCAGCTAGGATTGTATTCATGTATGATAGTGGCTCAGTTGACAACAGGAAACCCTGTCCACACTGAACCGTCATTAACAGTGAATCCTAGTGAAATATTTAGGCCATGTCTCCTTTCACTAAAGTATCCCCTGTAGTTTGATGCCTGGTAGTTTTCAGTTTTCTTCTTCCTAAACGTTATCCATGTCGCTTTAATCCCTTTTTATTTGTTACTTTTTTTTTTCATGAACTCTTACTCTTTGCTCCTTGACCCTCGGGTTCCCCTAAAACCACACGCCTTGCTTTCACTCTCCTCACTCCGCCTCCTCACACCCCCTGAGTGATAACGCAAGAAATAAAGCAACCCAAGCCCCGACACGGAGCCAGAGTGGCACTAAAGCTCCTCCTCTCTGGCCCTCTCTGGTGACAGATAAATAAATAAGAGCTGTAGGGACTGAGGCTTTGTGGCAGCTGCTGAACAAATTTATAGTGTTTCTTATAACAACTCATCACAGCAGTTAGACCGCACTGACAGAGCAGAGAGATGAAAAGAAGGGGAGTCCTGTATGAACTGATGTTCTAAAAGCGACAGTCAAGTTTTGTTTTTGTTTTTTTTGTCATTTTGTGGCGGTGGGTGTTTTAGACTGAAATGTCCATTTTGTTACTTTATTATCTCTACGACTTCACACGCGATTCTTACAGAGGCTACATTTTTAAGTAACTCGGGCTGAAATTTTAGAAAACATTGATATTTTTATAATCATGTTAATGAGCCTTAACTGTCCACATGTCCAAAAAAAAGGCAGAGCTTTGTTGATTTTTTTAATGAAAAAAGCAGCTATGGGCGAACTACATGTCTCTTCTGTTTAAACCTAACCTTAATTTTAATCTGGGTTTCTGTAAAGATCATAGAACAGAGAGATTGCAGGGTTTGGCATGTTTTTTCTCACCAGCAGATGTTTTAATATTACCAGCCTATTTTATATAAGCTGTTCTAAACAACAGTCGCTGTTTGCGAACGCTCTGCCGACTGGCATTTTTGATCTGTGGTCGTATTCGTAAACGCTGCTGCAAATGGGAGTTTCACCGGGTTTTCAAACAGGATCTCTAAACACAAGCTGGTCACATTAAGAGAGGAAAATGTCGGGGTTTGATGCTTTAAAGATTGTTTATCAGTTTCACTGAGAACAGTGACTGTGAAAACAACACTGTTCAAAGCTCTGACCTACTTTAACTATGTAACTACTGATATATAAAATACCAACAAGTCAGATCATGGAAGTAAAAGCTGACAAAAGCTGGATTTATATTCAGCAAGAAGTAAAGAAATTTTCTCTCTCTGACGCAGTTGCAAGACTAAAACATAATTGTGTTCTCATAGAGGCTATTGTCAACACAAAATCTGGGCAAAATGCTTTAATCTTCTTGGCAGGCACAACAACTCAGTAGTTAGCACCGACGCCTCACACCAAGAAAGTCCTGAGTTCGATCCCCGGTTCAGACCTGGGGTCTTTCTGTGCAGAGTTTGCATGTTGTCCTCATGCTTGCGTGAGTTTTCTCCAGGTCTTCTGATTTCCCCCACCCCTAAAAACAGGCCTCCCATGAAAAAGAGATCTGAGATCTCAACGGGACTTGCCTGGTTAAATAAAAGTAAATAAATAATTTTGAGTGTTTGCATCAACTGTGTGTGCTACTGAATGGATAGCATGAAACAACGGTCATCGAAATGATGGCCGGAATCCTGAAACAAAATGCTTTCCTCCACCTCCATTAATTGAAAAAGTTATCTCTCTGTAGTTAACATATTGTTGTTACAACACAAATCAAACTTGATTTTTTTGTGTGTTTCTGTCAGCGTTCCACAATGGAATGTTGCAGGGGAAGGGGTTTCCTGGAGATCGCCAATGGGGTTTCTCTTAGAGTATAAAAAGTTCTTGCTGAAAAGAACATGTCCTTTCTTCTCTCTATGCTAAGTAAGACAAAGTCAGTCTACTAACTTCTCGTGGAGTATAAATTTAGCTTTAGGAAACAGAACAAATACAACGGATCATCTCATTAACATGTCTAGTGGCTCAAAGGTCTTATAACAAGTACTACCACTAAAAGTTACCAAAATCTCCAAGCACCACCCTTTGTATTAAAGATTAAAAATCAGTAACACAATCTTACAAGATAATATTCATATTTGGGGGAAAAAACAGGCAAATTGGATGTGTAATTGCATGCAGTCTTGGCTCTTGTCCTGCTCAAGAGGTAGGATTTTTCTTTTATTTGCACCTTTTGTTGGCAACAAATTCAAAAGAGACCCTATTTGTGCTGCTTAAGTAGTCACTAGTACATTAGCTAACCATTGTATACTATGGTTTCCACTGGAGTTCTCAAAATATCCTAATGGCAAATTGTTGTTTCAAGAAGTGTCTAATTACAGCCAAAATTGCAGTTTCCTTAAATAACTGATCTTTTTGGTTGGCTTTGCTTCTGCATTTTACAACAATTTGCCTAATGATGTTTAATTACCTTATTTTATTTATAAACGGATGACACAAAAATACTCCAGAAATAGTGTGGGGTAGAGGAGCTCTATCTCTGTTGGTATCAGTGTTGTCAGATATACAATAATTTTTGCTTTATATGATAGATTTATGTCCTAGAAAGATAAATCCCACACAAGACAGGGACTAGAGCAATGTGGGCTTTACTGGAACCAGATAAGGAACCCAAACAGGACTCCAGGCCACCATCAGGTGAAAACCCAGACCAGTGGTAATTCCATATGTTCAGGGAGTTTTAGGGAAACAAAGGTATTTATTTTCCAAACATGACATTCCAGTGGCTTTCAAACTCCAACACACATCATGGAAAAGACTGGTTCACCCAAAAGATCTGGTCTCCGGCACAGTAATGTTCATTGACCACTTATACATTGGAAACAAAGCAGCCACTGTTCAAAAGGATGGCCCAGCACAGAAGAGCAACATCTACAACCTAATTTCCCGCTGGGATCAATAAAGTATTTTTGAATTAAGTTGATTTGATTTGAATTGAATTGAATTGAATTGAATTGAATTGAATTGAATTGAATTGAAATGAATTGAATTGAATCGAATCATCAGATCAAAAGGAGGGAGGAACGTTGGTTTGAGAAAAAAAGTAAAGAAAGCCATTTTTGTGAAGAGAAACCACCCATCGTTAAACAGGGGTGGAGGCCTCCATGCCCGATTGTTCCCCTTTAACAATGCTGTTATTGTGAGTAGAACTCAACTCTGTGAACAATAAGGGCACTAACTATGGTCGTTAGGTTAATGGTCCCCTTTTACATAAGAACAATTAGTTTTGATCCATCACTTGTTGATCCACTATGCAAAGCACTACTTACAGTATAAGGCTGAGTTTACCTTTTACTCCTCAGACTGAAGAAGTCTTTTGGAGAAGAGACAAAATGCTTCAATGAAGAAGAACTCAACTTTTATAGATTTATGCCCTAGCCTATATACAATAGATAGTTTTTTTTAAAAAAAGGCAATAGATTTGATACTTTTGTTTCAAGTGAACACTCTTATATTTTCAAAAACTTCCATCTGACCATCAAAACCGCACAATTGGCAAGTGTTCAAAGCCCCTCCCACACTGAGTATATTTGCCAATCACAAAGCACTTCAATCCAGCCCTCATTCCTCAACCCCCACCTGAATGAGAACCTGTTCAACCCACTGAGCAAAAAAATGTTCACTCTCACTCTGTGCATACAATAGTTTAGGTCAAATGATGATACTTTAAAAGCATCAGTCATTTCCTTTCCGACAATCCTGGTTGGTATTGTTTATTTAATAGCTTATTGATCTGTTTTTGAAAGCAGTTTGTCTCCAACTAGTCTATCAGCAGATTCCCATTCATAATTTCAAGGTTTTCAAGTAAGCTGATATTGGGCAACAAAACAAAAGTCCAAAACAGACAAAATAAAAATAAAATTTAGACAGTTAACTTATCAATGTGAAAAACTTTTACAAAAAAATAAGTATTTGAATAATGACTGGTAGGCCTTCTCACCAGTGTACAGGAATAGCAACATCTGAAAAGTGGGAAGCACATTTTTTAAAGTGCATTCACCTGGGAGTGCAACTACCTTTTTCAGTCTTCTGTTTTAGCAGTTAGATTGAAGTGCAAAAATCACTGTCTCCTAGAGAATGGACAGCTGATGGATCTGTTCAAATGCAATCTCACACAATATCACCTGGTCAGCATGCTCTTATAGCCTAGCAGTCTGTGGCATTTCATGGCCTGATTGAATTCAAAATAAGTTGGATGTACAACAAGAATGTTCTAAGACTCTGGAAATAATAACCTGTGTGTACATAGAAAAATGAAAACATATCTAGAAGTGACTATTGACCTCATCTGGCCATGAAAATTACCGTGATATTGGTGAAAATACAAATAATGTGACATGACACCATCTTCATGTCATTCTGTATTTGGAGGCTTTTTCAATAGATGCAGTAAATAGAATATAAAGTGGAAGCATGTCTGTACAAGATGGTGTTTAAGCCAGTTTTTTTTTTGTTTTGTTTTTTACTCTGAAATCCATTTAAAGAAATGCAGATTAGGCACTCTTAAAAACCTGTTTCCATGTGGATCTAAAGCTGAAATGATAAAACCCTTGGGATATCCACAAAACGCTGTTCCAAAGTGGACAGGACCTGATGTTCAGGGTGGATTAGGTAAATGAAGCTGCTTCTCTGCCGAATCATTGCGGCTGGTCAGATCGCTGGTTGCTGCTTTTGTTCTTTTATATGTAGATTTTTAATGTTACATGTTTATTGCTCCACTATCTCCCTGATAGTCACATATACTTTGAAAAGTACTACTTTCCTACCAGGGTTATTTTCTAACATAAATTTTACTTTGGTAATCTGTTTCACCTCTTGACTGCGTATCGGAACACTGGAGCTCATATGAATCCTGGAAGTTGAAGCTGACATCACCCCTAAACCAGGCCCAACAACTAGGGCACATAAGTACACTCAGTCTAATACTTTACAATATAGTTGAGGTCCTAGTTCCAGCAGTTGAAAGTGACAGAGGACAAAACCAAAAAAAAAAATCCTTGAAATTAGTGTAGTTCCCTAATTTTATGCAGACAAATAATATACAGTGGGGAGAACAAGTATTTGATACACTGTTGATGTTTCAGGTTTTCCCACTTGCAAAGCATGTAGAAGACTGT
>JAUBOC010000170.1:15112088-15126084 GCA_032275365.1 Anablepsoides cearensis | reverse complement strand
TTTTCCTCTCCTTTTGCGCATGAACTCGGGATGTAATAGGTGGCGGAGGTATGCACTCTCTGAGTGCTTCTAGTTTATACATGGGAATCTTTTTGCAAACTTTTGCTGCTTTATTTCTCTGCTACAAAACATATGGGCCCCAAGTGTAAAAGAAAATGTTAAAAAATATATCATTAATGAGGTTTCATTATTTAGCTCACTTTTGGTGTAAAACCCTAGTTTAAAAGTTTCCTCTAATATTTTACTTTTCTTTAGCTTGCTGTTCTTACATTTTGCAAATTTTGACTAAATGCTAAATTTTAAAATTGTGTCTAAATGGTAAATTTTAAATCTAAATGTGTAAATCTAAATGTAAGAGTGAAATTTTCATGTGGCGAAATGTTGAAATTTACATTTAAGTAATTCAGAATGGAACACAGCCTTTGTTGTTGGTGCTCGGCTCTTGTTAGGATGTCATCATCCTGAGACAAAAACAACTGCTAACGATGCTGAAGATGACATTTAACTTTCTTTTTATCCAAAATGTGTTTATTGAAAATGATATGGATGGTACCTGTGGTTCTGCAGTTGGAAGTGAAGTTTGGACATCGATCGCATCTGCAAGTTTGATGTCTTCTAGGGCAACATTAGCAGCGTTGCCAAAATTACCAGTATTACCAGAGTTAGCAGCATTACCAGCTTTACTAGCATTACCAGTGTTACCAGTATTAAATGCGTTATTAGCATTAGCAGCATTATCAGTGTTAGCAGCATTACTGGCATCAGCAGGATTACTAGCGTTAGCAGTTTTTCCAGTGTTATTAGCGTTAACAGCATTACTAGCATTACCAGCATAGCAGTGTTACCAGCATTAGCACTTCCTTTTGTTGCAGGATGATGACATAACAGAAACCATACACCAACAGCAAAGGGTATGTTCCATTCTGAAATACTTAAACGTTATCTTCAACATTTAGCAACAACATTTAAGAGTTAACTTTTACAATTAGATTTACACATTAAGATTTAAAATTATTTTTTATGTATTATTTAAATTTAACATATAGTTAAAAAATAGCAAAATGTAAAAACTGTAAACAAAATAACTATTAAATCTTAGTGGATTTTTTTTAACAAACTTTTGCATTCAGAAAGTGAGCTAAATAATGAAAGTATGTTAGTGGCATTATTTACTATGTATTTTACACTTGGCACCCCATACAACCAATGCTGTTTAAAGGCATGGCACACCTTTTCATGTATTTTTTGATGGGTTTATTGTATGGGATATTCCAAACCATTAGGAAGAGTAGAAAATCCAAAATCATGACAGAAAATGACGACCACTGTCCAAATAATAATGGGGTGCTTTAATGCTAATGGATTGCCACTCCTAATTATCCTGCCTGATGCCAACTGCCACATTAATATAACATGATAGATTCCATTTATCATAGGATTTGTGCTTCTAAAGAAAGAACCACAGCACAATTAATGGAGTTTAGAAAACTGTCCAGTGACCTCACTTTAAATATCATTGTCCTGCACGTGACAAAACTAAATGGAGAAAAACAGTCACCGTAACATGATGGCAATCAGATCCTGCCGGCTGCGTTGTGATTGAACTGCTGATGCTCTAATCTCCAGGTAAGCTCTTGTACCGTTTGCATCCTTTGCGCTTCAGCCTCAGCCTCATGCTCGCAAAACCATTAACGTCGAGCGGAGGACTCTTGCAAAACACTAACCACCTGCCTCTCCCCAGAGCCGATTACAGCTGCGAGGTCAAGAGAAGCTAATGTGACTTTGTCTGGAAGTGCCCGCCGTGGCTCCAGGGCCCTGAGCTGCATGCCCCTAGATTACATGGACGGAGGGGTTCTAAAATAGAAAAACACACAGTGGAAGAATTAAATACCAAAGTAGATAAAAAAAGCATTTGTCTTTGCTTGCAAAGCTTATAACACAGGGGAACTTTATTTACTTATTATTCTTGTTTTCTGTATAAACATATGAGCATTGATTTTTATTTTTTTTCATGTCTTTGATGTTCTGCAGGAAGCACAGCCATCATTTTCCTCTGGCTTGGGGGACTATTTTGCGATTTACAGCAGCAAATTATCATGATAGGATCAAAAACGTCTTAAAATAACCTGCAAAAATAAGGGAAAAATATCAAAAGCAGTTTAGCAATCATTGCCTAACATCTCATATATTGATCAGTTACCTCAGATCCCTTGACTCTGTATTTTCCACTACAGTACAACACACAGGGGGTGTTAAAACTATCAAAGTATTCAACCCCCAAAAATTCATAATTGTGTAAAACTGTAACAAAAAAAAAATACGATACTTCTACGTGCAAATCTTATACATCCATATTTTTTAAATGATAAAACAAAGTAATCAAATGATTAAGTTAAGAAGTTTCATTAGTTTTAGGGAAAAAAAATAGTACAGAAGCAACACATCTTAACATCTTACGCCTATGGAGCATCTACTGAGCCGAGGAGAACAGCTGCTGGAGTCTTAGGAAAAAAAAGTCCCATTCTTGTCTGATGTAGGATTCTAGCCACTCAAAAGCCCTGAGTCTTCTGTGGTAAATTTTTTGTTGTTGTTATTTTAAAGCCTGTAGACACCCATCTACATTATTGGTCCCCTACAATGTATCCCCCTACCATCAAAGAGGCATCTGTGCTCTAATACCAGGGTGGATGGTCCCTCTCCTCTTTCATTCTAATTTCACTTTATCAGACCACAAAAATAACAATTGTATTGGTCTGAACTTTTTGCCCTTATTGTCTTTTGCTAAATCTGCCTCGGTGTAGAAACAACGATTTAACCCTACGACGTCTAATCGGCCAGAACATGGATGGTCTTTTGTCTTGAAAAAATCTTCAGGCACGTTCTAAGAATGCAGTGTACTCTTCTCTAAAATTGATCAAGCATGATTGTTCCATGATGGTTTTGAGCGTGCAAAAAATATGTTGTGGTAGTTTATTATTGTGATGGCAGAGAATTGATGTTCTGGGTAGCAGTGACAAAAATGTGGTCCTTTGCACTGCTTGGTCATCTAGAATTTGAAGCAGGACTGATATCACATTGGGTTTATGCCTACATTACAAATGCAATCATGGCAGGGTTATGAAAACCAAGACCAGACCCTATATCTGTAGAGGTAGCATTATGTATATTGCTGATCTAGCTGATGTAGTCTAAGAAAGACTTGTGCTGTGTATATTTGTGGAGTAAGAACCATTTTAGGAATCAATTGTCTGCTCTCTTCGTGTAGACTTGATTGGCTCGCAAATCTGCCTGATGAAAAAAGAGGCTAATTTAGTGGCTGCTGAATTTGACTCATTAGCTGCGTTTTCATTACAAATGTGCGCAAAACCTTGTTGATATTCTGTTAATGTAAAAAAAAAACACAGTTTCGCAATTGCAGTGTTTCTATTAAGTAAGAAATGCTAGTGAAGTCACGCATGAATATGCTTTTTCTCGCAATCAGTCGTTACAAACATGGCGGCAATGGGTGTAAACAATAATGCTACCAAGACACTAGCGATCAATGCCGGCGTCTTACCGAGACTTTCGAGCGACAAGCCCCTTATATTTGGGAACAGATACGTATGTGGCGTTTTTGGGAAATTGTAGTCGGTGAGTTTACTACTTTCTTTTACAACTTCAGTGAATTTACTATTTCTACTTCCTGTTGTCTTTTTTCTCTTCATTGTCTTTTCACTAGAAGAAACAGCCGGTTCTTGATCACGTGACTCCTGTAATGCAAAAAAAGTGTTTCCATTGCAGTTTTAAGAAATACACCAATTTTGATACGGCTGAAAAACCACCTCATCCTAGCGCAAAACCATTTTGTCGAAAAACTGAAGTATTTTCGAAATTGATGTGTTTCAATTGAACAAATTTATTTTCAAAATTCTAATTTGCGCATTTTTATGGTCAATGGAAACGCAGCTAGTGACTACTGGTTCTGAGATTGCATATTTCTCTTGATTGCTAATTTGACTATAAACCACGGTCTTGCACCATGACATCTTTGTTAATCATGGTTTTATTTAACTATTAGTTGGGTTTTAGAATTACCAGCAGTCCTATTTTCAGGTTTTGGTTCTAACGTTAGTTTGACGATCATGGGTTTTGAAGAGCTTTCCAAATTTAATAGTTAACTGCCTGGTGGATTCAAGGCTTTAGCTTTAGCTTGTTTTGGCCAGGGGCCCCAAATTGCTTTTCATATTGTTTGTAAGTATTCTTTTGTTTGGACCCCTGATACAATGACTCATTTGAGCCACAATACTGAAGGATGTTCTCCAAATTTGTTGAAATCCAGCAATGCAAGTGTCATGCTTGTGTAGACTTTGAAAACACACTGTGGTTATTACATCCATTGATATGGGGTCCAACATAAAGGCCCTGCTTACACAGAGCTGGTTTTCAGTGAAACCGTAACATTTTTGTCGTGTTCTAGCCGCTCGTTTACACGTCAGCAGTGATTGGAGTCTCTGACAATGTCCTTTTTGGCAAAACCCCCACCTGCGGGGTTGTGAAGTACTTTGCAGGTTAGGAAGCTGCACACATAGGTGACTACGGAAAAAGTTTGATCCAAATTAACAATTACAATAAATTATACACAGCAGTGTTTGTTGTGTTACTCACCCTTTGTAAAAATAGGAGCAAAACCAAAAAATATCTAGGTCTGAAGGAACGATTTTTGGTTTGGTAAGTGGGGATGGATAAAGAACCCATATGAGGCCTCATAAGTGGGCCCATTGCTCAATCATTATACTCTCTGGAGGAACCAAATGACCGAAGGGCTAAATTGCAACAAAATAAACAAAAACGCTGGCATGACATTTTACATTTTAAACCTTAATTAAAAATCAATACAGTGCTTTAGAGAATCTATACAGAATTGGGAATTGAAATATTGTGATATTTCAGTGTAATAATACACTGACAAAATACATATATACTGAGAAAATTTTGTCTTTTATCTTTTTATTGATAACATGTGTCAATCAAATAAATCCATGTGATAGCCCAAGACAACTTTACAGTTAAGACAAAAAAGTATAAAGAAATATGAATTCACAAAGCACATGATGTAAAGGTCAAATGACATTTCTATAAAAACCTTGAATGTTTTCTCCTCTCCAAGGTGATGACAGTAAATCTATACTCTCTGTATGTCTGTTTGCACTGCACACGTGGGCAGCCGAGTGTGAGCTGACCTACATTATGGCAGCAGTGTGCTAGTGGAAGTGTCTGCCTGGGTTCAAGTATGTTTCACTGCACACTGTTAGAACCCACATGAGATCTCACATCTGAAAATGGATGGAGCTATTTTAGAGACGTATGTTGCAGCAGGAGCATGTTCTCCTGTGGAGACTGAGACGTCTGGTAATAAGGCTGTTGTGTTGGGTGGAGATTTCCAGGGATGCTGCAGATAAGAGACAAATGCTGACTCGACTACACTGACACTACACTAACAGACACAAATGCAACATGTAAGATAGAGGTCTTGTGCATTTTTTTTAGTCTAAAGTATGTGTTGATGATGACTACTAGCAAAACGTAGCCCAATATCTGCAAAACCGACAATGCCATTGCCCTGTTTTGTGTTGTTTGAAGCCGATGGTCATCTTATATTCAAGTGACTCTAAAAGTTGATCAGTTGTAAACGTGCATCTAATGATTGCTTTCTTCGGTTTCATTCAAATATATCATGTGGTTCATGAGATATTTTGCTAGTAGACAAAATGGTTGATATTTTATGAATGATGCTCAAATCCTGCAAACCTAATTTCAGCCTATATTATATAGAAAACTGACCAGGCTACAGGTATTTTGTGAAGGGGAATTCCAAGATGATCCGTTATACAATTTCCTTTCAGTATGAATATAAAAATATGAAATATTTTGCTAACAGACATGTAGAATTGGCTGTAATAATGTTTTCAAGAAACATTTTCCGCAATCAGTCCAGCTGAGATACCCCAAAAAAGGACCATTGTTTGTAATGTTATTCTGTGGTGCTAACATAACTTTTTAAACTAAAAACCCATAGTGGTTGCCTTCAGAGTAAGAGCAACACAAAACAGCTGACCATGTATTTAAATTGCATGCAATGTGTCCATCGATTTATGTCTGATTTCTGACTTGCCAGTAATCTCATACAAGCTGTTCTAGGACATTGTAAGGGCCAGATGTGGCCTTGGGGGTTACGTAATGCCCTAGGTATTCTCTAAAACTTTGAAATGCACATTTCAATCATTGTTAAGCTTCACAACATAAGCTGCAACAGGCCATGAATATGACCTTGGTAAGGTATATTATAGCCACAAACACAAGCAGTGACACTTGCATCAACCTTTCTGCTCAAAATATATCTTCTACTCGTCTTAGTTTCTAGTAAAAATGCCTACAAAGGCCAAAATTGGAATCTGCTGTGGGGCTAACCCACTTTATTTTCTTACACAGTTAAAAAATTGGGTTGTGGTGTTTAGACATAACATTATTGTGCATTTACTGCTAGTTTAGCTTCCATCCTCTGCTACATATCCAAAGTCAGGTCGTGGGGGAAACAGGTCCAGGAGACAAACCTGGACACCTCTCTTCCCAGCAACACTTTCCAGCTCGTCCTGGAGAACCCCCAGGATACATAATCCTCTCCAGACCAGTCCCCTCCTGTTTAATAGAGGGGTTTACGACTAAATAGAAACATTTTATTTACAAAATTATCAAAAGCTGTCAACAACAAAAGCCTTACATGTTGGAGCGATAATCTGACCAACAACCAGAGGAGAAGGAAGACCTGTTTTGGCAGATCTGTCACAAATTTTGTGATGTAATGGTTCAATGTCACAGGAAATGTAGAAAACTGAACAGGTTGAAAAATATAACCCAAACAGAATATGAAGATATCTACGCAGCACTAGGAGACTAAATAAAAAATTTCTGCACTCTTATAGTCTCCAAATACTCAACAACATGAATTTAATGGTTAAAAAGGGGATTTTACATATGTCCCTGTTGAAACATACACTATTTAAAACTTCTTGCAAACACTGCTATCTATATTTTTCAAATTTCTATTTTACACATCATGGTTATTTCAGTAAAAAATGTCAAAACACCTGTCAGAAATGCCCCTAGTGTGTACTCGAAGTATTACAGCTACCCTCTGCTTTCTTTATGCTTGCATGTAAATAACCTTACAATGCAAATCTCGGAAAAATTAAGCTTTCTGTGAATCAACATTTACATGAACTACTATAAAAATTTGAAGATTGGAGTTGGATGGCAGAAATTCACTTTGGTCTCAGTTTGTTACATTGCCACTTCTGTTAGACTCTATTTATACCAAGTAAAACCTCTACAAGCTTAATAAAAACTCTCTGTAGTCACTGATGAATAAAACCCTTCATTGAGAATAACGAGTCAGTTGAAGAATGACCAGCTTGGTTTAAATTTTTAAAAACAGTGAGTCTGGTTAAACAAAGCAGTGTTTGATTCTCCCCACACTCCAAAGATTATCAAAATCATGACCCTACCCAACAAGAGAGACAGCCCTCAGTTTACTCTGACAATACGCAGCAGAACTGAGTTTTGTGACATTACCTGATAGAACCTACAGCTGTCTGAAAAGGTCACTGCAGCAGGGCCTGTAGGAGTCGCGAGCCTGAGATTCTCAAACTCCGGCTCGACCAATGAGGGAAAAGACAGAGGAGGAGCGAGGGCATCTGCTTTGACCTAGACAGGGTGTAAACAAACAAACAGGCTGCCAGGCTATCAGAACACACACAGTGAGCAAACAGGGATGCTGACAAATCTACCTCCTATCCGTGGAATGAAGCCAGGTTACATGCAGGTTAGAGAGGCGAAGTGTTGCAGCTTGGGTGGCACTCATCCACCTTCAAGGGACATTTGATCTAATTTCTGGTGTATTTTATTACTGTCTTCTGCCAAACGGCAAAGGCAGGCAAGGTTTTTGTCTGTGTTCACATGTATGTCTATATATTATGAACTGTACATGATAATTTGTACATAAACCTTACAGATTGTATTGAAACTTGCAGAAAATGTTCATTGTATGTACATCTCCTATAAATTGGTGTTGTAGGAGTTGGAACTCTTTTAAAAAGCAGGACTAGCTATTTGCCCAATGTTGGTTTTAAAAGAAGGGGAGGGGGGTACTATGCAAAATGGACATTTTAAGCTTTATATTATGTTATAATATCATCAGAAAAATGCCCAGAGTGTTGCTTTGACTGCATGTTTGAGAAAACCTTAAATCTCCTGTGGTAGCCACGTGGAGCCAAGTACCCCCAGCTGCAGACCACGGAATGGGCCGGGGTCGTACAGTACACCGGGTAAGACCTCCAATGGACATGGTCATGGCTTGTCGGGAACGTGGTGATATGAGGCTTGAAAAATCGGGATAATTTTAGAATTTAGCATCTGGGGTTGGTTAATTTAAGAGTTGAGGGCAGGGCCTGACGTCTGACCTCGCCTATTATCCAATCCCGCACCATTTCGCGGTCTGCAGATGGGACCCAATCTGCGGAGCTTGCTGGTACAAAGCCCCGCCTATTTACACAAAGCTCTTCCCTGGAGCTAACCTCCGCAAATAATTGTTGTGAAGATGTGCTCAAGTGGGAGTGTCTGAAATGGTAGGAGGTTCTTAAAAAGACAGAGGGCAATGCCAAGGCATTTAAATAGGCTATGGTGGAAAGCCAAATTTATTTTTGATATATACAGGTTTTTCATAACTGAAGGTAACATAGTTACTTGATTGTCGTACAGAATTGAACTATGTGACTGGAAAATACATAGTATCCCCTCTATAAAACCCAATTCATTAACATTTTAGAGTAAACTCTGTTACCAAAGTATGTTTTACTTTATTAGTTCCCGTTTTTTTTTCCAGGTCTTGGTCTTGACTCCATTTCACCCTCCCTCAATCCAGCCATGGGCACAATTTGCTGGGTGGTTAGACCCCCAAAATAATTTGATCCAGTCAAAATACCCCCCTCCCCCCACCCCAATAAAATGAGATTAGCTGAAACGCAATAGAAATTCACTGGTTTAGTAGATGAATGCAACTCTCTTGTATAGGTAACTCTGATCTGATTAAAAAATATGATGTCATACATGTACATTTTAATCATAATTGCTAAAAATGACATAAAAAAAAGAAATGGTAGACCTAAAGTTAGTACCTTGAAACTAGCCCCTAAAACGCTTGGATTCAAACCCACCTGTCCTATGCACCACCACACCCCTAAAATGTCTGGTATTACTGTATGTTAATTTTATGTTTTGAACTGAAATGAACACAAGAGGATCTTTGTCTAAAAACAGGCTATAAGCACTCCTTCAAAGCCTTGCTTTTATAAAATATGAAACATTGTTTTCAGGCCTCCACATCATTCGATGACTGATAACACATATTAGACCAATGAGGATGATTAAACCGACGGAGAATTGATTTCCGTTTGTCAGTTTTATCAACATAACATCAGGCATCATATATCGTTTATGACCCTCACTGGAAAATGACACACATTAAAATGTAATCGCCTGCTGTTAGTCACAGAGCACCAATGTCTAATTGTGTCCACCTGAAAGTCTGGACACACAGAGCTTCCTCAGTACACTGCAGCACACACATTTCACCAATTAGTTCCATGTCCTCGGGTGAAAAATGTGTTTTTATTAAAATGCCTTTTTGTCTGCAAAGGAAACCTTCACTCCCTTGGTCTTCGTTAGAATAATCGTGCCTGAGGTAGTGCTAGAACAATATCTGTGTCCTATCATATGAGCCAGGAACAAGTGAGTCCAACCTCACTAATACACCTGCTAATAAATTATATATGTAGGCTTGCAATATCTAACTTTTATAGAACAAGGTGTAGGGAAAGCCATTCTGACAACTTGCCATTTGTCAAAAAATATTATCGTTTCACTTCCTCACTAGCAGGTAATAATAAGCCCAATAAATGAAAGTCGAAGAAGCAATAAGACCTTTCGGTTACTGTATCACCCTGTCACACTCACACATAAGTAAATCTTGTGGGCTTAAATATTCAGTGAACACGAACTTAACACACACACATGGAAGGGGACTAAGTAAACCCACATCTCACTGAACACACCTGGGGATCTACACCAATCTCCTCCAAAGGTCACCTGCCAATAATGCGCAATTAAGTCTCGGATACGTGTAAGCCCTGCATTATTATTTCTTGGTTCCACTCCGCCACGGTTTATTGTAATTTCATTAGCTCAATCTCTGTTATTTTAATTATGCAGACATGTTTTTTGAACAAATAAAAGTTAATGAACTTTTTATGGAAATGGCTTGACGTGCCCTTTATACTTATTCATTTAAATGGCTGCCCCTCTCCTCCCCCCTGTCCCTGTCAATTTCCACTTTTGACGGCCCATTGATGTGGTAGAGTGTGGGGTAGGGTGTGTGTGTGTGTGTGTGGGGGGGGGGGCACAGAGCACAGCCGGCTCAAGCCCACACGCACACACCCACACACAAACACACAAAAATCATTTAGCCCTGTCATCCATAAATCTGCAAAATGCCCTTTTCAAGCTTCTCATAAACACCCTCATAGATCTCCAAAAATGCCACCACTCTGAGGCAGGAGCTGTTGAATGTAGTGAGCGCACCAGGTTTGAGTTCCCTACAGTTAAAGGGGTGATGAATGTCGGTATGCAAAAAAGGAAGGCAAATTTGGGGTTGGGGAGTCCCAAGGAAGCGGCAAAAAGTGTTGATCTCTTCTAAAGACATTACTTGGATTCATCAGTTTGGTGGCAAACTGTTCTAAGCATGACCAAAACAAAACCAAGAAAGGGTTTGTTGTTTTCTATGCTCTTCTTATCTATATATCGTTTTTTTCCGTGGATTTTTCTTGTGTACTTTGTTTCCTTCCATAGACTCAAAACGGGTTAATAGGTAACTCTGAGGCCCCGTTTTGTACATATGGAAAGGTTTTCATTGTTCTACTGTGCATTTGCACAGTGATTGTGTTTTGGGAGTTCCAAATCCATTTTTTTCTATACAGTGAGAAAAATTTAAATGTCAACAATGTGTTCTCATGTGGACAACAAAAACACAGCCCATTAACAATGATGTCACATCTAACAAATGACCCCCAATAACAACAAATTGCAAGCTTGTGTTTGGTTTGAAATCATATTTGGTTTGTTGTTCGTTTAGTTTCAAAATAAAACAATAAAAAATAATAATTGGATGATTTTTTTGGTTTTTTGTTGGTTTTAACACTAGATAAAAAATGACAATTGTAACAAGGTAAAGATCACCAATATACATCATGTATACTAAAAATGCGAGTAAATAGTTGTAACAAAAACAACAGGCGTGTATAGGTGTGTGTGTGTATTCCTCCATATACGCTACATTGTCAGTCAAAAAAATATATACTTTTGCACAAATCATACAGCTCTAATGTGTAGTAAGGCTTGTTGTAAGATTTCTACCAAAGTTCTAAACAAGTATGAAACAATAAAGAATGATTATAAAATTTAGAAACAAAACCACAATAAGTAATTATGCTTCTTGATAGATAATTAATTAGCTGAATGGTTTAAAATAACATTTTTTAGTTTATGAATTTTTAAAGCTAAACTGGGAAACAAAAACAAGTTTGATTATTAAACCTAAAAAATATTTGTTACAAAAGGGATTTTTTTTGTATTGTATTATTTCTCTCTTGCATTTCCTTTTTTGCTCACACACTGAGATGTTACTTTCATAATCATTATGTGTAGTTTATTTTGCAGATGGCTTTGAGTTTTACTAGACATCTCTGCTAGCAAGAGGTCCATTATCATATTAGCTTTAATGATTGAAAAAATAAGGAAGTATGGCTGCTGCTTTGAGCCACAGTTTTCAACTCAGAGCTGAAAATCCAATATTGCTTGGAAGACAGATGCAGAGCAGGATGGATAGATCTAAACTCGAAAGCTATTACAAAGTCTATTGTTTTTCAATGCTGACATAAATTACTCGGAGCAGCTTCAAGCTCTGTTTTGTATTCAATAATTCACATTTGTTGCAAAGAGAATCAAGTAATAACTGTTTTGTGTACAGTATAACACTTCTTAATAGCAGCATTCATGCTTTTAGAATCACAGCAAATCTTAGATTTATTTTCATTAGCAAGCGTCATTAGAAGTAATGTCTAAATGATTAAAAAAATGCTAAATGGAATTTTTTATGTTTAGTTTTGGCCGTTTGATTTGATCAGAGATGAGCAGACATGTCAAGTATGGATTGTCTGTAATTTACACAGATTGTCCTCCATTTTGCAGTTATAAAGAAATGTAGATAAATCTCACCATTTGTTTTTACAAACTCAGCTTCAAATTTACTGAATTTACGAGGACAATATACTGAAGAAAAAAAAGCCAATATCTAGTGTGTTTTTGTATTTCTTCCATCCATGCATTTTCTTTTACTTGCTTTGTCTTTCCATATCACAGAGAGCTGGTGCCTGTCTCCAGATACTTTTAATTAGATAATAACCTTCTAAGCAGCAGAAACAAAAAAAAAAAAAAAAAAAATTAAAAAAATAAGATAATTATTTTGTTAAGAAAACGTATAAAAATGGAGTGTTTATTTAACAAGCCCAATCTTTCATTGTGTAACTACAAAACAGAGTTAAACACTCATATCTAGCTTATAAGCTAGCTGAGTGCTATAGTGTGCTGTCTTTACATAGAGTCCTTAGATAGTGCTTACTTCATTAATGTTGTGGTAGTTAGCAAAAACGTGGAACGTCTTACTGCGACTATCGGAGATCAGTTGGTGAGAGGCATTTGGCAAAGTCTCTAAAATAAGCTTCTGACTGACATTGTTCTGCTTTAAACTATAAATAGTCAATAAATTGTTTCCATGGTCCCAATAATTTTACGATTACCATTACTTTATCTTTTAACTTACCCCACATAACAAGTCAAACCAACCCTTTATGGTTTTGCCAAACTCTGCCCACCCAACAACCTTCCCTGATTTTCCAACCGTGGTCAATCACAGTTAGGACAAACTCCACCCACACAGACCACTATGTACTGCAGAGACCCCTACTGTTGCATTGCGAAGGAGTTTCAAAATCTGGAGGAACAGATGAAAAGTCTAAATCTGCATCTGCTTTTTTTTATTTCTAACTCTAATACTAATTCATTACTGTGCGTGTGACTTCTATTTTGGGTACACCATGGCCTGAGGTGAGCAACAAAACCAATGTGAACAACCTAGAGCCTAATTTTGCAAGAAATAAATGATCTTAAAAAATGTCGCTGCTCAAAACCCAGACATGGGGCTTGCTGGACACAAGCACTCAGATTTCAGTAAGACTTGTCTGTTCTCTCACAATGTCCTCCTAGTTCTGAGTCACCAATTAGTCAGCAACAGTTGCAGCTCAATCAGGTACTACTCGAGTAAACAAAAATACTGTGGTAATTGCCTGTTAACGGCATAGTTTTTGTCTGGTTGATCAGATTGTCCATAAACTCTTTATTGGGATAGTTTCGTGTGAATTCATGAACTGCACCATTGGAATAAACAGATTTTTACTTGATTTAAAATTCTACTTCTGGTTTGTAGTAGGCATCTATCTGCAACTTTCTTGTATTATTTATGTTGAAGTGTACACATTTTTGTCACTATTCCAAAAGGTTTTGCTTTTTGTGCCAAATTATTCTAATTTGTATAATACAGATTTTCAGCAACAAATAAAGATTAAACATAAAAATCACTATACTGGTAAGGCCTGCGAAGCACGGCAAGATTTTAAAATTGTCAGCTGATTTTCGACAACACAAACACTGTGATATCGGGTCAAACAAATCCAACATGTTGAATATTTTCGATTTGAGGTTGGAGTGGTCCTCACGTATGGGATAAATCTTGTGCCAGCAGGAACTGAATTTGAATTATTCAGATTGAATCTGAATGTACATAATTTGAAAT
>JAUBOC010000170.1:15057199-15069857 GCA_032275365.1 Anablepsoides cearensis | reverse complement strand
AAAAAAATCAGAAATGGGTCGCATGGGGCAAAACAAATTGGATTTGGGTCGCATTTGCCTGCAGTGTGAAGTTAACACACCCCACACTTGCCAACACTTGCCTGTACGAGCCTGACAGTCAACCCATCTGATCGGTATCGGTGATCGGCAGGATAAAACCTGATCGGAGCATCCCTAAAAATAACCATTAATCCTGATTCCTCATATAAACCACAGACCCCCAACCCAAAGAGCCCTAAGTGGCGCAACCCGGAAAAGCCGCGGTTATCTGATGCAAGGGGGGTACCCGACGCGTCAAAACTGGATGCAGACGGTACCTGACCAAGAGTCTGTTGGCGAGTCGGGTGCGAGAACGTGTTGGTACATCAGGATGTTTAAATGCTAATTTAGCTTCAAAAGTCTCAGTTAAAAAAAAAATCCACATTGATGATGATGCCTGCATGAACAGTTTAGATAAGCAGGACCTAATGGAAACTCAAAATGCCTTGTTTAACTGAAGTGCTTTGGCAGTGCAGTTATCTCACTCTAATCAAGCTCTATGTAGTGCTGGGATTACAAAAAAAAACAGATTTATGACTCAAGAATTAAAAGGACAAAAACAGGACAGAGAAAAAGAGTATTTTGAAAATAATTTTTTTCACCTGAGAAAAGAAAAAGACTGACCATAGAAAAACTGAAGAAAAATTAAGGAATCACAGTCCCTCAGTTTTGTCAACCAAGTGAGACACCGCCGAGGTGAGCAGGCTTTTATTCAAAATCAAATTACTGGCTTTGATCAGCCTCATCAGATGAGAGCTGCTGGTGGCTCGCTCTGACTGTTAGTGCTAACTGCATTTAGCCTTGATAAGGAGATGCTAATGAAACAGATCAAGGACTTAAGCCTCGCTGTTAGCTTGGTAACTGCAAGAACATTAAGGGCTTCAGCAGGGCTCCTTGTTGCTCCTTTTGCTGTCACATCTTGACAGGGTTAATCATGGGGGGTAAATGAGAATGCTCTGCAAGCTAAAATGTTGTGACGGTGCAAAAGGAAGGCAGTCAGAGGGCAAGTACAGGGATGTGGTGAAAAGTAACTACACTTATCCATCTGCTGTATGATGTTAAACACAGTAAGACCTTGGTAGTATTGATGGTTATGTCTGTCAGAAACAAAGCTGGACAATAACTATTTAAAAAGTTGATATTGTTTCAGGACGGATGCTTAGTTTTGCATGTGTGTTAGCATTTTATTACTAAACAGACTTCTTAGAATTACCATTAAGAATGCTGTTAGCTAAATGCTGAGACTAAAAGTAATTTATCAAAACTCAGACTTAAGGCAAAGTGTAAGGGTAAATCTAAAGTGCCAGTCTTAGAGCAGATTTACAACACTTTTGTGCCGGAAATCTGATTCTGGATGACGTCGTTACAAAACTCCCAGCATGGACCAATCACTGCATCGGATTTCATGTTCAAGAAGATTTTCTAAGAAATGTCAAGATAAAACTGTAAAAATCCCAAGATAAGTTCACATTCAAGACACTAATGTTCATACATGTCATGGTATACTGATAGTCATAATGAAGGAAATTTGGTAACTGATTATTTGAATGTTAGAAGCAGTATTGCATTTTCTACTTTTTTTATACATGTAAGGTTAAAGCAGACACAGTGTTGGTGTGTGTCTTATCATGTGTTCTTTCTTTTAGCCTAAACAAAAATGAGTTATGTTCCACGTCTGACGTGAAAGGTAACACATCTAGGGGTGTACCCAGGAAGAGAAATACATTATAAGGTCAATTCATGATTATAGTAGAAAGAAGTTGTCAGTGTTTTGCAGTCTGTCTCCTTAGAGCAGGCTGCTTTGTTTTGTTTTGGGTTTCAGCTCAAGGTCTTATGCTGAAGCCTGCTGAGTGCTGTACTGTGAACCTGATTGGAGTCAGAAGATTGAGAATGAAGTTTTAAGAAGAAATCCTGTGGATTCCTGTTTTATCCGGACATACCATTTTGAACAGCACATTTTTTCCTACAATAAATTACATAAAATGTCCTCATTTACATCATGAATAAAGTAAATCTTGGGGATTATTTTAAAATCTGACGATTATTATTATGCCCAACCCTAGCCTGAATGTTTTTTTTTTTTTTTACGTCTCAGAGCCTAAGGTAAGGTGTTTTTTTGTTTCTTTTGTTTTAATGACTAAACTTGTTTTCCACACTTTATTTTTTATTCTCTTTGTACATTGTTACTGAAAATTACGCTCAGGTGGGAGACCCCCGAAACCACCTAGTGCAGTTTCTGAGGTGATGCATAGTTTTCTTGAGGAGGACACAGCTCTGTTCTCTGTCTTCTTAGTCCACCTCAGACCCCTAGTGGCAACTCTTAGCCACTTTATTGTCCTCTGGAGCAGTCTTAACTTGTCAGGTGAGTAAGAGTAAATCTAAGAATTTTTTAGCACTTTGAGACGTTTGATTGAGCATGCTTTAGTTTGGGAAGTATGAGTCGTGTTGGCCTTCCCCTGTGCCCTAATCAATCAGTCATAAGAAACACCTGGCACAGCCAAGACAGCCAACTGAGAGTCAACTTGATGACTTGATTAATCAATGGGTATCAGTGTCTGCTGGTACACTTGTGTCAAGATCAGTTTCAAAACAAAGTGGAACCAAAAGGCAGGGGACCCTTCAGGGGAAGATGGCTGGGGAAGCGAACCCAAAGGGTAGGAACTACTTTCCTTCTGTCCCGCAGGTGACCGGAGTCTAGTTGTATGGCCCTGTCATAGATCATCTCTTTAACCCCTTAACAGTCTTTGTTCTACCAGTGGGCAAAAACGTTGCCTATAAACGGTTACAGACGTTTTCAAATGCTAACGTTTTTCTGTTGTTTTTTTTTAAACCAGGGTGTCAGACGACTTCATCTGGTTCTTACCTTTAACTTCAAACCATTACAAAAAAGAAAATCTAAAATTTAAAAAGGCTTTTAAGGAATTTCAGAGGTGACTGTTAAGGGAATAACAGGTGTTTGAAGATTGCTGTATTTATTTCACATGCAGTGTTTAAAAGTGGACATATTAAAACTGTTTCCATGAATGAAATACCACGTTGAGCTCAGTTATTGTTTGTTAGCGGTGCTAAGGTGTAACAATAAGACGGAGGATGTTTAGTTGAAGTTAAACACAAAACGCCAATGTTAATTGCAACTGGCAAGTGACCCTTGGTGAAAATGAGTTTGACACTACTGCTGTATACACTCTACTGGCCACAAACCAGAGCTGCACAACCTGATAGTAGACAGTTTCGGTACAAGTGTTGACATCTGGCATTAAAATCACAAGTGATCATGTCTCAGTGACTCGCATCACATGCAAAAAAAAAAAAAAAACAATTGGCTAATATTTCTAGCAAATAAAAACCTTGAAAATAGCTACAGTGGTAGTCACAGAGCTGAGTTTGTGTGGAAGTGGGATGCAGAGTGTGCAGTGTTCCTCTTTTGATGCTATTGTCTAGCTGATATTTTGATTGTTGAATGTAAGAACAGTGCTGATGTGCTTCTGTTGTCACAAGTGAATTCAGAAAGAGGAACAACGGCAGCTTCACAAGGACACTTATTAAACTGATGTGTGAAAAAGGGCTTCTGTGTGGGTTCATTCAGCACTCTACTATCATGACTCTTCTACCCATTTTAAAACTATCAAAATGGTAGGACTTTAGTTTAGAAGTTACATGAATGTGCTATCCATGTGAATCTGGCCCCTTAACAAGACTGAAGCTGTTCTTTGTGCCTGATAAATGTCATGACATCATTGTTATTCAAGGGGGAAAAAAAACGAGTGTGTCATTTATGCATGCAGAATAAAAACAGTACTTCTTTATATACCTGAAGTAGAACATTAGCATGTTTCTGTACACAGCACATGCATCCACCTGTGAGTAGTCAATGGCAACCTGTTTGCAGTTACCATTTTTAAAAGAAAGGGATAGCTATTTTCTCTCAAACTGCTTGATTTTGAAACCTGATGAAACCTAAAATGTTTGCCGCAGCGAAACGCGTTACGTGAGTAAGGAACATTTTTGTCAAAGTGTGTGTATGTGTTCGTCAGCCTCTGAGGGCTTTCTTGGTGCCTGCAGATATTTTGATGGGAAGCATAAGGCTCACTGGCCAGGCCTCGAGATTTTCCTGTTCCAATTAACCAGCCCAGCAGCCTGCAGCTCTGCTGGTTTTATCTTGGTAAAAAAAAGGTAGACAGACAGGTGTATGTACAGTAAGACAGCACCTTAGGCAATGAGGAGAGAGAGAGAGCAACAGAATAAAAAGAAACTAAATCAACCAAGGAAGTTCTTCTGACTTCCTAATTTTTATTTTTTAACTTAAACAGTGCTCCGGTAACAGTCTCTTAATTACCATGTAATTACTTGGTAAAAACATTTGTTTGTATTTTTTTGGTTAATAATACACAATTGAGGTACTATTGAACAGTAATTTGATTGTAGTTACCCAATAAAAATTGTTGTACTAACATGGTAGTTTACTGGTATGGTAATTAGGGACTATATTTATTTATATGTGGAATTTTAGTTGGTAGTTCATTGGTAAATGCTGGGTAATCATGTATCAGTTGAAGTGTGAATGAAATGTGTATGTGATGCCAACAAACATTTATAGCTGGAACATTTTTTCTCTTTTCTTTTTGTCTGGAAATCTTTAAAGCACACATATTGGATGAAGGAAACATAATAGTTGAATAAACCCGCCTGTCTGACAACCTGACAAGAAAAGTATAGTGTATGGGTGATTCTATAATTGGAGATACATTTGGCGTCCAGGATCCATATTTTTGGTATACTTTATTGGAATTTTTTTTTTTTTTAATCTTATTAATTTATTGGTTATTTGTATGGATCATAATATTTCACCATTTTTTTTTTTTGGCAAATACTGAATTATTTTTATTTCTGGGATGGGAAAGACACCACAAAGCAGTTGTGCTTAGTGCCCACACATGACTAGCACCGGGTCTGGTTGAACTATAAAGTAAATACAGTAAATCCCTTCATCAAATGTAGTAAAACTGACTAAAGCATTCAGATTTCTTTAGACTGTCTTGGAGGAGACCGAACAGATCTGGTAACATAAGGAGGAGCTTCTACTGCTCACTATTCTAGGTTCAGGCGAAGCATCAAATATTCCAGACTTTACCCTTGACTAAGAAAAAAAACAGCTTTTTGTTTCATGATTCTCCTTGATATACCTTTGCTTTTCTAACAGTTGATAACATTGAAAAAAATAATAATAATGGTAGCCGCTGGTGATGTTGCCTGAAATATTTCACTCGTCATTCAACCAAATCCTTTTTTTTTGCAGCATACATACCAAATATCATAAACCAAAAAGGTTTTGTTTTTTTTTGTTTGTGTGATTCATAGTTAACATTTTTAACACAAAAGAAACACTTGTGTACAAGTGACTGCCTGTGGGTTTTTTTAATGATTCTTTTTTTTTGTGAATAAAAAAAAACGTTTTTTCTGATGTGCTGGTCTCCAAATATTGTCAAATAACCAGAAAACAGATGATTTTGATGCACAGTCGGGCGATTGTTTCATGCTATAAAAGAAAATCCTGCATGAAAAAAAATGCCTGCAAACATAACTTTATTTCTAATTAAATTCAATTCTGTTTATTTATATATTGCTAGCTGACAACTAAAGTCATTTCAAAAGAAAAAAACCAAACTACACTTGTTACTTTTGTAAAAAAAATCAATTCAAATCCAAGTTCATTTCATTACTAATAAAACAGTGGATCCACATATAGCACATTATTTGGTGTAAAATTTCATCCAATGGTACAAATACATGCAGTAATTACAGATTATTTTTTGTAATATTGAATCTGCTGTGATTATTGGGGTCATGTTGGGTCTTCTGTGTCAGAGATGTCCAATCCTCACGTCCTAGAATGCAACTATACATGTTCTATGGCAGTGGTTCCTTAACCCTGGTCCCCAAGGGCCTCTATCCTGGTTTTACCTCACCTACAGTAGGTTTTTCTGCTTTGACACACCTGATTTGTATGAATGAGTAACTGACAGGTTTCTGAAGACTCTGAAGATCTGCTGAAGTGAAGGGAACACCTAAAACATGCAGGATAGTGGACCTCGAGGACCAGGGTTGGGAAACAGTGCACCAAGGTATGTCACTAAGCTCTGACTCTTGGAACTAGTTGGTAACTCAAAATTGTGACAAAATAGCCACATTTTCAGTTTCAGTCTTCCTGACTTCTAGGTGTCTGCAACCAAGTGACTAGTTTTTTTTAAATTTAGTACCCTTGCAAACGTGTTTTTTTGGCCCTGCACATTATTTTGTTGTGTACCTTTGTGCATATCACCTGCCTTGGCAGCGGCCTCTACATTTAAGATTTATTCTACTAGAGTACATTTAGGAAATAGATTGAAAGGCAGATGTGGACCAGTTTTTTAATAAATATTCATCATCAGCATGGTTTTAAGACCTGAGAGGAAAGCTACCATACAGGTTTCAAAATACAGCTCTTGTGCTTATGCGACAGATTGTAGGAAAAATTAGGATGGATTTGAGATGCCTGCAATGAATTATTTTAAAAGACAATTTGTTGCATACATTTATTGAATACGTTCCAAACTTATACAGTATAACAGGGTTGCATATCTTTGCCACTTGTGAAGTAACTGAGAAACATTGTGAATGTTACAATACATTTTGTTGAATCCTTCACAAACGTTAATCCCTAAATAGTTTCAAGTCTACAAGTTTGAATTGGATGCGTTGGAACAGAGAAGAACCTAAAACATGTAGCATAGTTATTGTCAAAACCCAGGATCTCTGTCTACGGTAAGTAATTGTAAAAATAGCCAACATTTTCTTTGAAGGAACACTCTTGAACACTCTTGTATGGCTTCATGGGTGAACACATCCATACCTTTTTTATGAACAAGCCCAAGACAAATTCTAAATGTTGGTAGTAATGCTTGACAAAAACACTAAAGTTTTTGTAAGAAACATCCCCCATCAAGAACTTTGTTGTTGCAAAGAAATCACAGAAATCAAAGGAAACACAGACACCGGAGAGATCTGGGGACCGACCAAAGCAATAAACCGGGGTCTGTATATTATGCTCAGCATTCTAGCTTAGTGATTTCCACTGATGTTTGAGCACCAATATGATTACTAAGACTGCAAGGCTTTCGAATATCTGCAGCAGGTGAGCAATGCGTTTAATTTCACAGACCTTGTAGACTCACTGAGCTCATTATTGGCCTCTCAATTCACTCACTGCACTTCCTATGGCGGCATATTGATTTAGGCAGTATGGTTAAAAACTGTGTATTACAAAAGACTTTTCACTAAGGTACTCTCATATGTATTCCACAGTATCAAGTCTGTCTATCCGACTCCGTTTTTGCTTTGGGGCAGTTATGTGGGAAGCAACAAAGAATAACTGATGAAAAAGCGAAGCGGACACTGCTCCCAAAACATTGATCCAGATCGCCTTTAGAGCAACTCTAAATCTAAAGGAATAGCAATGTGTGTGGGCATGTTGTACTGCTTTATTAGAACAAGAAAAAAAAGTTTAACAAACTTGGCAAAGTTCTGCTTGTGCATGTGCACACATGTATAGAAACATATGCTGCACTTATTTTTTTTCTACAGGAGATGGGTAGAGGATCAGATACTATGGTAATCCTCTCCATCCAAACCCACTAAATGAAAAGGAATGAACTTGCAAGACAAACTGCATCCTCGTTTAAAAAGCCTCAGCGGGGATCTTACAGACAGGAAAAAGTATGACCCCTGGAATAAAAATAATATTACACAAGCTGCCTCTAAGGCCAATTGAAACCACTCAATGCCTCAAGATTTACAACCGAAACCAAGTGGAACAGCAGAAAAACAGCGGTTGGTTTGATCAATAAAAAAAAAAATGCATCGACTATAACCTTGTAGAACCTGTTCATACCAAAGACAGTTCTGGTTTGTTTTCAGGGAAGTAATATAAAATGTGAATAGCCTTGTTTTCTCCTGAACTGATTAAATCAATATTCTCTACTATTGATTAAGTAAGAAAAAGAAAGAGTTTATTTTGTGCAGCACACTAGCAATGAATACTTGAATGCACTTTATGCTTGTTTGTTGTTTGTTAGTCTTCATTTCATGTCTTTATAATACTGAAAACAGCATGTAGACTGAGTTTATACGTTGTTAAAATTTATTGATTCTTATTTTTAAGAAATAGATAATTTTCTGAAATTGGCTACACAATATAAACTCAATTATCGCATTTAGACATGTAAACTGAATTACCGTATTTAGACATGTATAGTAAATGATATGTTCCCACAGCTGGAGCTAGTTATTAAAATTAGCAAGGGCAGCTTCGAGGAGTAGCTCACCTGGTTCTATGATGACTGACATCCACGTCTTTTCATCTCCTATGACTGTAGTGTGAAAAAAACTGTTGTTATTTACTGTATATGCTTATGTATGAGAAACGTATTACAGTGGAAGAGCAGAGAGAGAAATGATGATGATTTATCCCTCATGACACTATATTTCAGTTATATAAAAGAAAATAGACATTTTTACAGTAGTACATTACAAAAAAAATGTCATAATTTACTATTGTGTATAATAGGAACCTCCCAGCTTTATGGATGATCTTTAGAGTTAAATGTTTTGCATTTACACGCATAAACACAGTAAGTCTTTTTTATTACAATTCGAGATGTGACGTTCACAAACAATCCAAATCTTTTAAAAGGCTTTCTACGCAAAACGTCAGGACAGTAAAGACAGTAAAGAATTTTTGGTACCACTTTACAATAAGGCTCCCCTTAAATATGGCTTATAAATAGTTTATAAATAGGTTATTAATTTATCTGCAAACACTTTATAAATCATTAATAAGTGTTTATTATTCATTAATTAAGGACGGGAAAGAGACAAAACTTTCTGGTTTCTTGCCAAATAATGAGCCATTCATATATTACACCTAAAGATGCTTTATTAAACATTTCAGACTAGTTTACTACCTTGTAAGCACAATAATTCATTGAAAACACATATTTTACATTAATAATTGTATTGTATTATTGCAGTATACTTATCCACAGAAATCAAAGGGAGCCTTATTGTAAAGTGTAAAACAGTATAATAATAATGTCGTAAAAGACCCTTATAAATAGTGTACTGTTTACAGTTGTTAATATGTATAAGTAATATAGTACAATATTATTTTTTAAACATGTTTTCAGTACATAATTGTGCTAACAAACCTAATATTATGGTTAATATGGTTAATGTTTGTCCCATCTCTAGCTACAATCACATGAAAACAAGATTAGCTCAACTAGTGTGGCTCAGCTACTTTCATATTAAATTGTTTTTATTTCACAATCATACTCTTTTGTTTTTGTACTTTGAGTTTTTCGTGTGACTTGTGCTCAGTGTAGAATTTTGGTTTCAGAAGCATGCCACAAAATACCTTTCATTATACTCCACTTTTTCCATTTCCTTCACAAAGATAAAACTGCTGACAATGTAACACAACCAAAATTATGTCAGCAAATAGCAGAATAAACACGTAGAGGCACCTTGTAGCAAGTTTCCCCCACTTTCATCTTCATCCATTACTACAAGAGTACAAGAAAAACTAGAACCAGATGAGATTCTTTGGCCAAATCTGAGGCTTTAAGAAAGGTACTTAAACAAGGCACCTGCAACCCAGACAGGATTTGATGACCACTGGTCTTTGTTGATGGAGTGACACTGTGTGTCAATAAAACGGAAGAACAAACACACACTGGGAAGCAAAACCCTGACTAGAAATATAAGAAGTGGAAGAGAGGAAAAATAAGAGGGTAAAAAGAACTGAAACATTGAGGAATCTGCTGGAAGGTTCCAAAACCATTACTGTATGGGATTCCAACAGACAACTTCTATGAAAAACAACACTTTTGACTTTTAAAAAAAAAATCTAAGATGACAAAATGTTGACATTATATTTTGTAAACTTTATAAGTGTAAGTGGAAAGTGTAAAAATCAAATTCTAACTGAAAGTTAAAGTTGATGTCAAACAGGCAAACAAAAGCATGAATCAGAAATTAAAGCTTAAACATTTCTTGTGTGAAAACGTTAGATTGTAATTGAAAAAAAAAATCTAAATTTTAATTGGGAGAAACATTTGGTTGTCATAAATGTTTGTTTTTTGTCCACAAGTTTGTTCATATAGGAAACATGTCAAGTTAAAATGACCCTCCACTTCCTGTTCTGAGGTCATTTACATGAAAGTCAATGAAATGTCAGGAGTGTGCATTAACTAAACTCTGGGAGAATGAAAAACAGTAAGCCCTACTGCAGGCAGAGACACTGGGTGTCAGAAGGCAAAAAAAAAACAAAAAAACTTGTGACGTATAAACTGCATTTATCATGTAAAGTTCAATGTTTTATGTTTAAACTTTAAATCACGTTTCTACTTTGAAATTTGCCTGAGCTCCAATGTCTTATTGTGATGTAATATGTTGTACATGCTGCTAAAAGTCAAAGCACATGGTTCCTGATTGAGGTAATTGCTTTGATGTGTTTTTGTATGGCTGCGGAAAAATGACTAAATTAAACGTCCTCACAGTAACAAAACACTAGGTTCTTCAGTGCTCTTGCACTGGCACACACAAGTGAACAGGAACTTTTCATTTACATGTCAACGAATTTGTCCAAGTTTGGGAGTAAATGCTGGCAGTCAGAGCTGTCTTTACGTAACAATGAAGAAGGGATATGACAATTTGAATGTACTTCATTAATAAATCTGACCATTTATCCTGCATCAACGCTGTTTGTAATACATTATGCAACCAGAGATAACCAGCAACTTGGGCCCGTGCCTGAGAGCGTCAGCGTGCGTTCAGAGAAAACACGCTAGCATGCTCAGGCACACAATGTGGAGTACTGTGATGAGAAAGGCAGGAGATAATAGAGAAAACCTGAACCGTGTTGGGAGCAGGAAGGTAAGAGGAACAGAGCGGAGAGAGAACATCCAATTCAATTTCGAAACTGTGCCGGCTCAGAGTACAAACACAAAGGCTTCATTACAGGCAGATCCCTGTTGAAGGCTGGAGCTAATTCATCGTCTTCAAGCACAAGGAGAGAAAACAGCACGGAGGGGAAGGCAGGGGTGGGGGTGAAGGGAGCAATGAGACGATCTGTGAGGCAGAGAGGTGAGGTGACACCAGAAGGGGAGGAAAAGCGAGAGAATCAAAGCCTAAACAGCCGTTACTTTGCTCCGTTAAGAGCATACTAATGCACTATTAGAAAGGAGCTGTAGGCCAGAAAATAATGACTTTCATAATATGTCTCAAGGTGCTTGAGGACCACAGGCATGTTATTGCATCCATAAATCTGGTTACACATTAAATGACTGACATCGTAAATAAATAAATGGCTGTAGAAAGCTTGTATGTACCTAAAATTAGGCTTGTTTATTGATAAACATAAAATAAAATGGTGATCTTTTTTTGTCTGTTTTTCAGTTTTATGTAAATTTCCATTATGTGTATCATACGTTACCCATTTGGGCTTTTACCTGTATCATGACCCTCAAAAAACCTTGATTTTCAAAAAAATATGTTTTACTCACATACGGGTGAGGTATACTTGAAATTCTACCAAATTTTACAATATTACTGTAACAAAACTCACGGGGACTAAGAAAAATTTTTACATACATGTCAAGTTGAATTGATTATCCGTACATTACTCGGTGCACTGCAGGTGCTAATATCTTTGCCCCCGCCTGTCCCTGCAGCCAACAGTCCACTTTCAACAGACCCCCTTGTGTGTGAGTAATGGTGGACTTAATGGACAAGTTAAAGTGCAAATTGATTGACAGTTGCCTGGATGACTTTTTTGTATAAAGGCAAAACTTATTATGATTGTATTCACACATGATAGTACGGTAGACTCGGTTTGACTGGGACCAAATTGCAAGATTTGTTTAACATTTTCAGTTGGTGCTGTTCACATTCACACTGCACTGAACTAAACCCTGTAAATCAACCTGTTTGTTGTTTTTGGGCAAATGTGCCTTACATAGTCTTCAACAACGAGCTCAGCATGACTGGAATTTGAGGCGGAACCGCGGAGTAAATTGTTTTCCCACACAAGGAGGCTGAGACGACTTCGTATGAGGCAGTGTTCACCGAGTAGGAGCGCATCCAACTTCACAGCAGTAATGTCCACCTTATACAGACATTGAGCGAGGTATTGACAAAGTATGGGTAACTTTATTACTACCATTCCTCAGAATACTGCTTTATAGTCCGCTTTGTGCTTTTGGAGCAGTCTCTGGTTTGTTTGGTGTTCACACATGCAATCGAGACGAACCAGAGTTTGCTACAACCGAATCAAAACCTATGTTTTCACACGGCCCAGTGTTCACTTTTTTGCTCCGAATCGGAGTTAGATTACACATTCACACCTCCCCAAATAAAGTGGTCTTTCAGGCAAAGAGTTTGATTAAAGTGGACTAAACAGGGCTGCTGTGAATGCACCCTTAGACACCATTAAGCTTCATTCTGTGAATATACAGTGGGTTGCAAAAGTATTCATACCCCTTGAACTTTTCCATATGTTGTCACATTACAACCACAAACATAA
>JAUBOC010000170.1:15004428-15015723 GCA_032275365.1 Anablepsoides cearensis | reverse complement strand
GAGCGTTTCAGGACCTTGGACAGTGTGAAGGACTGAAGGAACTCTCCAAGGTTCTGAAAGTGCTAGAACGTTTCAGGGACTTGGACAGTGTGAAGGACTGAAGGAACTGTCCAAGGTCCTGAAAGTGCTATAATGTTTCAGGACTTTAGACTACTAGAATAGTAAATAGTCATTTCCCTTTTTCATTTAGTTCAAATAGCTAAAAACAAGACAAAAGGGACAAGACATATTTTAATAATTCCATGTTCTGGCCAGACCTGTTTGTAAAAGCCATCTCTAGCTATGTTGGACATACATGGACATAAGTAATGGAATTGAACGGACAATCATGAAAAAATATGTCTTGTAGCTCAGAGAGAGCAGTAACATCTCCACCATTATTAAAACTTGGCGCAAAACGCACATTTGAACATTTTTTGTGTTCATTACGGAAGTAGAACTACTTTGTTTTTAGGGGAAGTTTACAACTTTGCACATGTCAGTACTTCTATGCTCAATACAAGCCTGGTGCACATAAACACTTATGATAGAATAATTTATTTTGTGCCTGTGTAAACAATATATTTCAATCTGATCAAAAGATTTTGCTCATGTTGCTATTCAGTTGTGTATGGTAGCTAAAGAAGGTATTTCCCTAAACTTTTATGCTTGTAAACAACAACAAAAACATACATTGTACGACTGTTGCTAATTTTATCCATTGCATCAGTACACATGCATTTACATGATCACATGCCTTTTATGTCAGTTGCCAATAATAATGTGCATAAATATGGACTTAACTCTATGGTGTCTACATTGGCCAGACATTTAAAAAACACAAAAAAAACTTACAGCATTCAAGCATTAAAGACTTCATTGTGCACGGAAACTGCAAAGACAGTTCAGTGCAGATAAGTCACTTGGTTATGTGTTTACACGCTGCTGGAAAGTGAAAGAAAATTGAATGCAGCACGGAAAAAATAAACTACAAGGCACTTTTAAACCCCAAACAGAAGAAGGCACTCAGTTGATGTCTGACAACACAATGAATATTTTAACTAAAAAAAAGGAAAAGGAAAAAAAATAAAAATAAAAAAGGACAAATGTTGTTTTCAAAGCTAGGAATTCCGTGTCGCTGAAAAATTTATTTCCGTTTGCGTTTTCAAAGTAGACCTTGAAGAATGTTTGAAGTCTTATGGGAAATTGTAATCTGTGAATAATTTCCAGTTGATGAGATGGAGGACAGCAGTCAAAAAAGGAATTTTCAGCTTTTGACGATAGGACAAAAGCAAATTGATTTGGCTTACTTGGTGAAAAGAGACAAAACCATAAAAATTGACACAGGTGTCTCTGTGGCAGGCGTTTCATGTTTTACTTCAAGTGGAATGGAATATTTTTTCATATTGGCAGATGGAAATGCATTATTTAAGGGGCTTTAACTGTGTTTTTTCCTTATCCTCTTCATTTCCCGCTCACCTCATCCTCTCTGTATGACTCTTAGAAGATCAGCTCAGTTAGAGGAAAGTTTAATATTTAAATCATTCACGCTTTAGCACAAGTGGCAGCAGGTCTAATGAAGAAATCTGAGTGGTTTGAATGATTTAGTGTTCTTTTGACTTCAGGTTGATGATCAAATATTTTGCAAATTATTGACACAGTGACTACAGGTGCATGTTGTTTTTGGTACTTTAATTGAAGGATACTTCAAAGACTTCACAAAAGAGGATAAAAAAATGTTGGAATAGACAATGTCACCACCAGGCAGGGGGGCAATGACCCTACTATTAATTTGCTTCCTCACCCACTGCAACCCCTTGCCACACAGTCTTGTTTAATCTGTTTGTTAACAAAATATCTCATGAACTTCTGAACATATAATAATGAAACTCAGAGGTCTATAAAGTACTTGAAAAAAATAAGTGAAAGTAAAACACCTTAACCAAAAACGACTTTGGTAGAAAATAAATTTCACTAATGAGAAAAGTACTTAAGTAAAAGTTATAAAACTGTTTACAAAAATTGGGAAAGTATAAATAAAAGTACTTTTACACACTCTCTAAAAAATAAACTGTTGATTTTACTTAATCCCTTAACAGTCTTTGTTCCACTAGTGGGCGAAAACTGGGCTTTTATTTTGAAGACTAGGGTGTCAGACAACTTCCTCTGGTTCTCACCTTTAGTTTGGCACCCTTATAAAATGTTGAAAGGCAATTAAGGAATTTCAGGGGCATCTGTTAAGTGGCTAACAATCTGGTTCCACTAAACCAAGTTGGGAAAAAATGTATATTGCTTCATATTTACTCTACAAGGCTTATTGGAACCAGCTGACATGACTTAGTTGAGTAATTTCAACACTTAATTTTTTAGCGCGCATAAACAACTCCTTTTATGATTAATTTGGTCATATTTAATTTTGTAACATGTAACTAACTAGGTGTTCAGTTTTAAAGTAAAGAAGTAAAAGTGTAATTTTTTCTGTTTTAAATGTAACAAAATCAAATTAAAAATAACGATTAAAAAAACTCAAAAAAAAAAACTTAGGTACTGTAACAAAGCAAATGTACTTAGTTACTATAAACGTCGGATGTACATTTATACCAGCCTGACATTTGGTTTGTGTTCAAATTCCTCACCAACTCACTATATAGTGTTTGTGAGACAGTAGTAAGTACGGCATAGAAGTTGTACACATCAGTGAAAAACAGACCATAATGCATTGCAGTTTGAGTTGACAGAGAAAGCTAATCAAGGCTAATGCTAACGCCTGCTGCTCAGTATGGTTTTCACATTGTAGGTGATATGTCATAGTTTTAGAATAATCACAAAGCTTGTATAGTTACAGCTGGAGTGTGGAAAGATACAATACAACAAAAAGTTTAAGTCTAACGTGAATTCTACAGGATATGTAAGTCTTAGTTAAAATCATTGAATTTTAATGTATTTGACCTCGGATTCAGATAAGTATTCCAACATATTTTGAATTTGATCAGTCTTTAAAATATATAAACACTAAAGCTGTACCCTGTTCCCTACAGTGAACCCAATGGAGTGAGTGTATAAACAAGGGAAAAATCCAAAGGCAGCCCTGGTGTCAACCTGATACGAGCTAACCAACTTTAGCAAACTCCAACATATTTATAACCCAGAAAATTTTCACCTTATATGTGTATATTGCAAGAAATTTAACCACATAAATCATTTATAAAGTGGGTGTCTCAAATTACACAGCCTTTTCCAAAAAATAGTTTTAATATTTTTTTGTATTTAACTTAAATATTGGGTCGCTGGGGATAAATCATTTTCTCTCCCTTCTGCTGAATCACTTAGCATATAAACAACAACAGTTTTTTTTTCTCCTACCGGAATAGAAGGAAATCCATTTTTTTTTGTCTTGTTAACCACAGTTGTGAGCAGAAGACGTGGACATCAGTCTATATTCCCAGAATAATAACCGGCTTCTGGGAGTGGATTCATCTCAGTAACCTGCAAGGCTGGAAGCTCGCACTGCTCCTCATTGGTAGCTTTTGCTCCTCGGTCACAAACACTCCCATGCGGAAGAGCATTGAATTCATATAAAAATTAAAATAAACTTCTGATCTCACATTAAAAAAATCTAGAACTTGTAATTATGAAATAAGATGTCATAAATACAAGATCCTGATTTTCTAATTATAAGAAAAATGAAAGATTCATAGCTGACCTCTATTAGTCTGCCCCAGGGCAGCTGTGGCTACATTGTAGCTCACCACCATCAGTGTGTGAACATGTGTGTGTAAACGGGTGAATGACTGTAGTGTAAAGCACTTTGGGGTCCGATGGGGCTTGCTAAACAGCTATATAAGTTCAGACCATTTACCTACACTACAGGAAACAATGCGTGACAATGATTGCATCCCATTAGATATGCTTTTATTTCCTCTTATGAATGAGACACTGGGAAGGATTAAGTTTACTTAATGTAGATGGCATTAATATTAATATGTCGACATTGAGCAGGTATCTTAAGTCTTTGGTGTTCAGGCGAAAAGTCCAAGCTGACCTGCTGGAAGTCGCTCTCTTCCTGCGGGAGCCATAAACACAGTAAAGGGACGCGTCATGGCTATAAGTAGCTAATGTATTTGAAATGTACCCAGGCTGGCTTGATGGTGTCCCAAAGAACTGTCTGGTGTTGTATTACGTACTGTACGTACACAAAGAGCACACATTTTATTAAACTCTGGTGGGTAAACTTTACACATCTGGATGAAAAATAAACGGAAAACAATAATTCCTATTGTTACACCTGGTACCAGCTTATGGAGTACTCCTTTACACTTATTTTCTCGTAATTATGAGACCTTTTCTCATACTAATTGCATGATTATGAAATCAGGAGGTTTTTTTTGTTTTGTTTTGTTTTTTGTGAATGCAACGCGCTTTCGTATGTCCGCACATTTGTGTCCCCAAATGATTGGCTTCCCCACCAGAGAGGGTGCACCGCAAAGTCTGAACAAACCTGAAATGTATATGAAAATAGGAGTAGCATTACACACTAGGATTTGATTTTTTATGCTTTATGAGCTAAAGAAAACTGGGTCACATTATATTGTAGCATGTTATACATGACCAATTAAAATAAACATTCATTCAAACAAACATTCATATATACATAAAATATATGACAACAATCAGTGTCACTATTAAAGAACAAAGATGAGAATAACAGCTATTTGTTTAAAAAATAAAAATCTCATTCTGGGGTTTTATAATTTAACAACTTATTTGTTCAAAGGCTGATGGTAACTAACAGAATTGAAATGACAGCAATCCTGAATAAGTATTTTAATCATCCAAGTCTTAGTATAAACAAAACAAATTCTTCTTCTTTTGCCCTTTTCGCTAGAATATTTGGTTTCAGAATCAATAATGATGATAACTGCAAATCTTTAATATGTTTTGTACTTTTGTGGGCGAGATAAATTACTTAGAACCAGTCACCTCAATATATTTGTTGCATAGTTCCTAAAATGAAGGAAAAATACTAAGGAAGAAGAGGAATTGCATTGCTCTCTCATCTCACAACTTTTTAGTCAGAAGAACTTAAACTTGCTCATATTTATTAGTTTTTTTCTTGCTACACTAAACAGTGACTAACAGTTCGATTCTGACAAGGCATGTGGGTTTTAATTAATAGAATAGTATGGGATGAATGAGGATTAGTTTAAAATGATGCCTGCATGAATGAGCATCAAACAGCAACTATCATCAAGGGTTAACATGGGAGACCGGCTGTGTCACATGTAGAAAGCTCATTAAAAAGGTCCTAATATTATAGTAATACAGTTTTTTCCTTTAATTATATAACAATTTATGAATGCTATATGGTGCCAGACTAATTACATTTGAAAACTATATCCATACCTTTTTTAAGTAAATGATAAAAATCTAACAGCACAGTTTACATATATAAATATATTGGACCTAGTTTTAGTTTTTAAGCAGCAGAGTATGGTGCAGTTTTTCTTAGTTTCTTGTCATTAATAGCAATGTACCAGTCATTCAAAGCATAGTTAAGCTACTGCACATAAAATTATTTCATCTGCAACAACCACATGTAACTGAAACTGAAAACCTGAGTAAATGTTTTCCCCAGAGAAAATTTTCATATCTACAGCCTTTTTTGTGCATTAAAGTTTTGAGACTTTATGGGCCCTTCGAGTAGACCATATAAAGTTAGATGTCTATACTTAAACGTGTGACACTTGAGGGCTTCTGAGAAGTGGATTCACAGTGTGGAGATGGTAAGAAAAACAGGACACAGGCAAAGAGGGGGACAGCATGCAGTAAATGGGCCACACTCATTCCTTGATTCTGTAACAAGAACGATCAGTCTGCTTATAGAGGCCCCACCTATACAAATAGGCCAGTGGGTGCCCTGTAAGTGATCAAATCAGTAAAATGCTTCCTTACTGTTTAGATTAGGCTTTAAATCCCTCATTTATTTTCTTTTACAAACTTAACCTTTTAAAGTGCCTGTGACAATAAATTTAGGTGATATATTTGAGTGCATATTTGGAAAGATAAGAATAATGGTAAATTGCAAACAATACTTCACAACACTGAAATAAACAGTTGTTGAGATATTCGCATGAGCAGAAACAGGAAGTGATGTCAAAGGGGAATGCCTGAATGAGTTGTTACAACGGCTAACAACAGACTGCAAAGAATCAAACGTTTCTGTAGTTTATTAAGTCATTATCAGATACATGAAGAGCCTGATTTATAAAGACCAGGACGTTACCCTTTTTTTAGAGTTCCCCTCTGATATCACTTCCTTTTTCAGTTGGACTACACCAAATTTAGCAAAAAATATGCACGTTTTATGACAAACTGGGTAAAAATCATATGGATGATGCCCAATTTCTAAAATATTAATATATATTTTTTTAATTATTTTAATTGAAGAAAAAGAATGTTGCTCGCACTTTAAGAGTAATGAGCAGCTATAGCTATGTACTGATGGAAAAGACCAAAAGTATACATCCTGGACTGGAGACAAGATGAAAGGCTTTTTGAATGGATTTGGTTCTTAACCAGCTATTTGTTTCATAGAGATTTTCATTACAGCTGTTTTTAAACGAGTCACGTCAACACATGGTGAGATCATGTTTGGTCAATCAGAACCCCCCCCCCCCCCACACACACACACACACACACACACACACACACCACTACCACCACTGTTTCCCCCTGAGATGCACACGTGTCAAGTTGTACAGATTGTTCGTAATTCACACTGATTTTCCGTCAGTTTGCAGGTATACAGACATATAAAGCAATTTTTCAAAATTTTTCATGTTTTTATGGGTTTTTCAAAACTTTAGTTTCAAAATTATTTAACATGTCAGAGCCTGTAGGACGTTTAAAACAACAATAACATCAAATATCCATTTCCAACCCACTCTGCTGCTAGAAATAAGTTCTTCCGTATGGATTTTGAGGCTTATTATACAGGTAAACATCCAAGGGGGTTGAGATTTATGGAGGTGTAAAGTGATTGTCTCTGTGGTTAGGTAGGAAAAATAAAGATGTTACAAGGAATTCAAAAAATAAAAACTATGAATGTCACTTTACTATCCACAACTCTGTTCCTATTGTTCATTGTAAGGGGACATTCAAACAAACGTCTACTCTTATCAGATTGACAATCCAATCCAATCCAGAAACACATAACAGCCTCAACAATTCTCAAACTCTCCTGGAGTCAAATCAGAATCACCATGAAACTCAACACGCATGTGTTTGAACTGTGGGAAGAAAGTAGAGTATCACAAACACCAGATGTTAAAGAAACAGCTCCATCATTTTTATGCTGTTAAACTGGAATCACACTAATGTTACTTTGGTGAACATGAGTGATGAACAATGAAATGAAACATGCACAGATTTAGAGGTACAGCTGATGATTATTTCCTGAAAGTTTCATTAAAATTCATCCAGTGGTTTATAGAGTATTTTGCTAACACAAATACACAACACACAAGTGAATATAGTTACTAAATAATAAATATTCAGTTTTTCATGGGCTGTTTCCAAAAACATATTTTACTTTACATAAGTCGTAATTTGTGTAGAAATTCCAGTTTATTGATTTCATTTAAAAATCGTCAACACGATATTTGTGACAGAAACAGTCCTCACGGTCAACTGCACATATTAACATATCTACACAGTATTCAATTGGATTTGATAATGTACCAATATAGATCGTCAACTTACTTACATGCACTGCAACATCTTAGCAAAAAAAGTTTTCAATTTCCCCTTTGTCTTACAGTTCTATTTTCTTTTTTAATAATTAAAATAAATGGTGATTTGCGGGTCAATCAAAGGCTGAAAAGTTGAAAACCCTGTCTTTTTTGTTCGCTTGTTGTGAAGAGCTTTTGCTAAAATTGGAAAATAAAATGCTTTCCTACAACACAATGCTCCTTTCTGTAGGAGCCGCCACTACGAACAAACACATGGATGGATGCCCTTCCTGATGCAACCAGGGCTTGAGCCCACAGCATATGGTTGCGAAGATCATGAAACTTTGGGTATTTTGTCTATGAGATAATAAATAAATAACCTAGGGGAAAAAAGAAATGTTAGCTGTCAATTTTATGTCAAAACTAAAGAATTAAAAGAAGTCAGAAATAACATGTCTAACTGAAATACCTTGGCTATGTGCAAGTTCATTAAACTAATTTCATTTTCACAAGCTACTAAAGTGCTAAAACTTCTAAAAGATGCGACTAGTGTTTTGTTTTTTCATTTGATAGGCTATTTGTTGTTTAAAAAGTTAAGGTTATTTTTTTTACAATGACTCCAACAGCGGACAAAGGAAGCATGAAGTTGCTTTGCAGTTCCCCTGACATTTCAACTGTTTTGCATATGTTCGGCTTCTTAGTTCAGATCTTTCCTCAGTGCCGCCTCCTCCATACGGCGTTCCGTTCACCCAAATCATTTGTCACCCTCTGGTGAATATGATAGCAGTAAGGTAAAACACGACGATGAAAACATGCCCACGTGAAGAACCATGAATAATTCAGGACAGACTTTTCCTTCTCACCACAAAGCATTTGTTTTCATGATGTGTGAGCATGCACTGATCGAGATCGCGGAGCTCTTTTTAGAGCTGGTTTTTGTTTTTTTTTGTTTCGAACAAAAGCAGCATTTTTGGCAATGACCTAAACTCCCATTTCATAACTCATAAGTTACACCCAGCCAATGTCATGGGTACCATCTTTAGATGCCCCCCGCCCTAAATAAATGGTCTTGCATAAGCCTTACATCAAGAAAAAGGGCTAGATACTATGGAAGTAGGCCACGATGTCTAGGTGGGGTCTGCACAGACCTCTTATAGACATAGGAGAGAACCTTGTACTTCAGGATGAAGGCAGTCTAGAAAATGCAGAAGTGCATTATGGTGAGTAGCATGGGCCCAGACTAGAGTTTGGTTTTACAGCCCCAATTCATCTTCCAATTACAACCCCAGTTCTAATGAAGTTGAGACTTTGTGCAAAACATAAATAAAAACAGAATATAATGATTTGCAAATCCATCCAGGTTACCCATGTCATGGACAATAATATCATATACTGGCTATTAAACTTTGCGTATGCTGTTGTTCTCAGAGTGGCGAAAGTTGCCCCATCCTTAATTGTGAATGACTGATCCTTCCAGGGTTGCACTCTTTATACCTGGTCATGACAATCACCTGTTTCCAATTAACCTGTTCACCAGTGGAATTCTCTAAACAGGTGTTTTTTGATCATTGCCAAACATTCCCAGTATTTTTTTCTGCCACTGTCTCAGCTTTTCTACAACGTGTTGCAGCATCTAATTCAAAATGGGTGAATATTTGCATCAAACCTATAAGTTTATGCATTTTAAAATTAAATATCTCATCTTTGTAGAGTTTTTGATAGAATATAAGTTAAAAAGGATTTGCATTTTCTGTTTTTAAGTATGTTTTACACACACTTCATTGTAAATGGGGTTATAATAGAGGCAAGACCCACAATAGATCATTAAACCAAGTTCCAAAGGTAAAGTTACACAGTGATGGGATTCCTCAGGAAAGCAATAAATTGAAGAGCAAGCAGCTGGGAATACTAGGCCATTAAAGTAATGGTACTACTTGTACTTTTTCTATACAATCAAGTTTCTTTCAACAATAATTTTGATGCTCAGCCAGGGCCCTGAAAGAACCAATATGAGGACCTAACAAAACCAATCAGTTGATAGTGGCAATGTACCTGGCTTTCACTTTTATCTTTTAATTGCTGATATTTTTTACATTTGGAGTTTATTTTTTGAAATAAGTACCTCTAACAATTAGTACAATCTGTTGCTGAGTACAACACAGTTGTAATGATTTTAAAAGTAGAATTTTTTACTTTTAATTTAATCATATATCATCACAATAAAATAAGGAAGCTCACCATACAACATGACCAATACACATAGATCAGGTGCTGCATCAGCTCTTTATCAAAACTTTCTTGCCCAGTCTTTCATCTGCTCCTCCTTTTAATTTAGATGCATCAGCAACATTGATTTTGATATAAGACCTTGCTTTATTTGGCTTTTTAGCAGCTCATTTATATTAATGTAAAGGCTAAGTGTGAAGATGAGGCATGAATGTTGACGGTCTGAGTTCTAAGGATATCAGCTTCGTAGCCTTTCTTGGTGGAGGGAAACCGGGATCAATCCAGGGATCCTGTTACCCTGCCTGCATAATGTCCTGAGATGATCCCTGCTAGTCATCTCCAGATGAAAATCAAGACGTGTGGAGTATTTGGTGGCTTAGAAGAGAAATAGGATCACTCTTTAGTCAAATAGACAATTAAACAGTACAACTATAATTTGCCATTACTGTACAGCTATAATGATCGTGAAAAATATTGCACAATAACTTTTCTGTATGTTTAGTCAGCATAGGTTGACTGGAACCACATGAAAACAAGTTGAAGCTAGCTAATGTTTTAACAGAGCTATTCAACTAAATTGCTCGGGGGGGCACACTTACTAAAAGAAAAAATGGGTGGGGTGTCCATAAATGATCGATTTTGTACCTTTTAAAATGTGTTTATTTTGTTGCATTGAATCATAAATTTTAAATTATGGTTTTAAAATGTATTTTTATGTAGGAAATTAAGTATCCAAATGTTTTGGATGTAACAATGTGGTTACATCATGATATTCAGAAAGAATGCAACATATAAAAACATAATTTTGTGAAAAAAATTAAAAATAAAAAGTAAACAAAGTGAAAATTACCTGGGATTTTAGCAGACAGACTTATCTTTGTGTTTTGCATGATGCTTAAAGCGACAGCCAGTATTATTTTGGGTGTATGCGAATTTGGGTAGGTGTTTGTCTATTGTGTAGCAAAATATCTCATGAACAGAGGGCAAATTTTAAATTTGGATTTGAATAAGATTGTTAAACTACAACTGATTTGTAGCAAAAACTATAGCTATTTGTGGAACAATGATTAATAGTCCAACATCTACAACATACAATTACAAAAAAATTGTTTAGCATTTTGCTTTCATTTATCATTAGTCTGTCAATATGTCTTCAGTTTATATATATATATATATATATTAGGGGTGTAACGATACATAAAAGTCTCGAGACGAGACGAGACGAGACACAGTACTGAATTTGCGAGAACGAGACGAGATTTTAATATTAGTTTCAAAAAAAATTTAAAGATCTATTTTATGCTGCAAAAATGCTTTTATTCTGTTTTAACATTTTTTTTTATTACAAACTCAACTGATA
>JAUBOC010000170.1:14954559-14972555 GCA_032275365.1 Anablepsoides cearensis | reverse complement strand
TTGTATCGAAAAAATATTGAACCGTGAGACTAAAGTATCGAACCGAACCGTGAATTTTCTGTATCGTTGCACCCCTAGTACATAGGTATTAGGGGTGCAACAATACATGTACCCATATCGAACCGTATCGAACAGTGCTTTAGGTTCAAAACACACTTGTTTTGAACAATACAGATTTTTTAAATTATTTTCTCAGCTTGTCTTCTGAAGATGTTGAAAGATCAGTGGATCTGTGTTCGACTACTCCACCTAGGCTGCATTGTGGAGCACAGATCCACTGAGGAACTTGCTGTTACAGCAACATTTCATTTAAAAACTTTACTTTGAGGTCAAACAAATGTTCATACTTAATTAAAATAAATTACAAGTTAAAAATGGCATGGAAATTTCTCTTTTTTGTATCGAAAAAAATATTGAACCGTGAGACTAAATTATCGAACCGGACCGAATCATGAATTCTCTGTCCAACAGTTGATGTACTGGCACATTTCTATGCTGAGATTCATTAAGTAAAAAAAAAAAAGGTTAGGTTGTAACAGTTAGCAAGAAGATACAAGAAAATGTTTTACACAAGTGAAACTTGAATTGGGATGACTCCAGATATTATTCAGTTGCAGATGGACATGGATTACTTTGACTTTCATTGAAATACATCCAGAGGGAGATATTTTGCTAACAGACCAACAAGGTTAACCTTGTACCATACTACATACAAATGTTTAGCTACTACCACACCAAATTTTAACTTAACTTTCACTCCAGGTAGCAGGAGAGAAAAAAAGAAAGAAAAAAATCATATTACCTGAAAACTGAACTATGTCAATCAGAAACAAGGTTTTGCATTTTACGCTTCACAGGAGTTACAGGAGTTGTAAAAATATATTTTTCAGAATTTACTGTATCTACCCTCCACCTTCCTTTTTCCTCTCCTTTCTTTCCTTCTGCTCGGTGCTCCTTCTCTCCTCCTTTCCTTGGGATGAACGCGACGTTGAGTGATAGGCTCCTCCTAATGTTGCCATATTCTGTCACCTCCTGGTGACTTATTGTCTCTATCCTCACTCTCCCTACGGAGCCCCTGACCTCTCCTTTCTCCTCTAATAGGAATGGATGATAGCTGCAGTCTCCTCCCTCCTTCACATCACTTTACACACACACACTTTGCAGTTCTCTGTGGGTACTTCCTTTCGGGCCTAAGTGTTACTCGTGTGATTCAGCAGAGTCCGTCTGAAAGAAGGAGCAGAAAGTTTGGTTGCTGTAAACTGAAAAAGGATACAGACAAGGAAAACCTCAGACATATTGTGGGATTCAGTGTTTTTTTTATTGATTCTATGAACATTTCATTTTCTTGTACTTACAAAAGGGGCAATATTGTTATTTTTTTTTTTTACCAGTTTGTCTGTGTCTCTGTTCATATATGTGTGTGTACCTGGTTTTTATGTAGTTTGTTATTCAAAGCCTAATCCTAATACAGTGGAATACAATTTTTTGGTTGGGACTAGGTTTATAACTAAGGTGAAAATTGAGTTTAGGGTTAATGTCAGACCACAAAACGTATGAAAGTTTACACATGGTTCTAATACAACACATTCTAACTCCCGACTCGTCACATATTGATGCTTGATCCAGGTTCCCTCTGCATCCTGTTTTGATGCGTCGGTAACCCCCTCGCATCATTTATAGATGGACGGGGCTTTTCCGAGTTTGGGCCATATAGAGTCTTTGGGTTGGGGATCATATTAGTGATCAGGATTACTGGTTAATTTTAGGTAGTGAGGTCAGGGATAGGATGTATAGGGCTAAGAAGTTAAATTTAGTGTTTGGGATGGTTAGTTGTTGTGCATTTTCTACTCTTTTCAAAATTATGACAACAGGCTCCTCCTCCTTGTTCTCATCTCATCAATAACGTCGGGTACACCCCTCGTGTCAAAGCTGGACGCAAAGGGAACCTAGACCAACCGTTGATATGTGACGAGTTGGGAGGAAGAATGGGCTGCCTAATAAGGAAAGAAATACCAATTTGTGTATCTGTTTATTAGGGATGTCCCGATCCAGATTTGTTGGCTACTGATACAATACGATTTTTTCAATGATTAGTCTTTCCGATACCAATCCGATAGCTTTATTTTTTTCCCGTTTGCAGATTTTTCAAGATGCAGTTTCAGCATCATTGTTTTCCATTGAAAGGTGTTCCCACACTGTGGACATGGTTGCGTACTTGTGTGGGTCTTGACTTCTTAACAGCAGTTGTAAAGCATGATGATGCTGAAAACTTGCGAAAACTTGATCGGCCCAATCCCATGACTAAATCCGATTCTACCCGATTTTTTAAAAATGGCCATATCTGCCACTGATACTGAGTATCTGATCGGGACATCCCTACTGTTTAGGTATTTAAGTCTGTTTGGGTCTGTCTGTTAGCAAAATACTTCATAAACTGGATTAATTAGAAAGGAACTACCAGAATGTAATCATAGGATCTACAACTTATTGCCATTTTGAGACAATTTAATCAAGTTGGCTGCCACAGGTAACTAAATTTGAAAACACAAAAACTGCTATAATTCAGTCGATGTTACATTTGAGCTTAATTCTAACGTCATATAAGCCCAGTGTCTTCCAGAACACATTTTTCAAGTGCCAACAGATAAAAGAATTGTGTCCTTAGGCTAAAAACTATTTGAATCATCTGTCTGTTATCAAAATATATTATGAACCACTAGATAGATTTTAACGGTCTTTAAAAAAATGTAATTATTAGACAAAATGAAATATTTATAAATCAGTTATGAGCTTACGTTATTATCATAGGCTCCATTCCAATTTAAGGTGGCTCCAAAGCCAATTAGGAAAATCCCGAAGTGCCTATGATTCCATCTGTTTAACAGATGTTGACCTAAATCTTGGTGTGATAGTAGCTGAGAGTCATTTACAACACATGCTCTGAATGAAAATGTGCACTAATTTTTTTTAATCATAGGAAGTTGGCAAATAACATTGCAAAGTCTTGTCTTATCTTCTCAGCATGAATGTGTTAGCACTCCCTGATGTCTCAGTAACTTTATCCAAGTCTTAGGGAAGTGGATGAGGGGTGGTGATTGAAGAGGTGCAGGGGGGGGGGGGGGGCGGCTAACTGACAGACAATCTTATCCAGTGTCAAACCGCAGGTTGTTCTCTGCACCTTCACTGAACCTCATTTCCTTGGTCTCTGTCCATCTCTTTTTCTGGACTCTTTCTGTTATATAAAGGAACATTTTTTTTCTCCTCGCCCCTATTTTTCCTCCTCCCCTTCCATTCTGTCCCCCTCCTCCTCCAAAAGTCATTTCCATTACCTTGCCCTATTCTTTCTTCATTTCCGTTTTATTGTCACCATGTCTCTTTCACCTTTACCTAATTTCTACACTTTCTCAGCCCGTCTCTTATTCCGTCTGACTTGACATCCAAGGCCAATGTAACCCTGAAGCAGGCTGCCAGTGCTCCTGACTGCATGTATTTTTCTACTGCACATACTGTAAGTGATATTTAACTGTTACAGCATAACCCACTGTAGCTGTGTTACATAAAATAGGTAATATCTAATCATGACAAAATGCAGTGTTCTGGTCAAACAGGACTATTTTAGATTTTTGCACTCTGTCATAGTTATTTCTTTTCTTTTGTCGACACAAATCATCTGTCTGAACAAACTTTTGATATTTCTACGAATGCCGATTATATATATTTACACTATTTTCCTGTTTTGTTTTATATTTTTCTTTACTTCTTTTTCATCTTACCCTCAATTTACACTGAAAGCAGTTTAATTCAGCTCCGGTCCAACCTCCGCAGTAAATATGCAACCATTATAATCCATAAGAGCACTGGCTCTGCACTGTGGTGGTGAGCAAACGATGATCTGCCAAAATTAGATTCAATCCTATGTTTGCCAGACGCTGGAGTTGCTCCAGATTCAATCTACAAAAATCACACCGCACCAACAGAAAAAGGAACAGGCACAACATCAATATTTTCAAACTAATTCTCCAAAAGCAGACTAATTTTGTCAAAACTATATGAATAAATATAATTCAATTTAGTTTATTTATATAGTGCTAACTCACAACACATTTCATCTCAGGGCACTGTACACACACACAAAAAAAAATTCTTAAGAAGCCAGCAGATTGTGTTGAATCTTCACTTCATCCCAGTCTCCATCCTGAGCAGCACATTGGAACCAGTGCAAAGGAAAATCTCCCTTTATATCGATACATTTCTACACAAATGCTGTCAAAATCAATCATTCTGTTTGCAAAGCAGATGGCAGCATATTATGCGTACACACACAATACGTGGATTTTATTCTGAAATCAGAAGTTTCAGAAAGACGACAGCGACGCAGCAGTCCCAACTGTGTTTGGAGTCTGTCTTCTACAGAATAAATTCTTTTGCTCTGACTTCCACGCTTCCAACAGTACTTGAAAACAAGTTGTATAAGCTCAGATCAGTGGGCCATAAAAACATCTAATTTTTTACTGCTTATAGTAAAAAAGGTTGGTAAAAATTAATTTATCATAGCAGTACTTGTTGAGGAAGGGGTTATGTATTTATAATTTCATTTGTCATGGTGGTTATTTCAGACTGGAACACTAAAGTAATGAGCGAGGAATAACCCCAGTAGGAGGATAAGAAAACAATGCACTGGTGTTTTTAAATACACATTGAGAAAATTGCAAAATTCAGAACAAAACAATCTTCTACCTCTGACAGCCATTTCTCCAGCTTCAAGGTCAATTTTGTGAGCAGATGCTGCCTGAATTGTGTAAATCTTCAGCTGTATTCTTTGTGTTCCAAAATCAACAACAACCTGGAATGCCTACAGCATAATAATCAGTTTAAATGAGCTATCATCGGGACGTTGTTCCAAAGTCGTTACAGTGATATGTGTCGTGTGAAAAACAAGAAAATCGGAGAAGAAACAATGAAATCTTTGAGTGTTTCTTCTTTTATTTTTTGTTTTTGTGGCAATCTCAGTAAGCATCACTCAGTGCCGTGTCACGGTATTATGACGACCATCTGTAGGCCTAGAAAGACATTATTTTATACGTCAGCATAACCTTTGAAAGTATGTATTGATCACGGGTGCACCGATTCCAGTTTTCTTGCCGAGCCCCGATTTTTAAAAAGTCTAACCTGCCGATTTCAATTTTGGCCAATACCGATTTTTTAAATAGCTGACACTGTCAGATGTTATAAAGTCACAATTCAACTTCAATGTTCCAATTTTAATTTACTGTAAAACACTGACCAATACCCTTGAAACCATACAAAAAAAAATTAACTGGATATTAGGTAGTCCTCACAGCAGAGCAAAAGAGGATAGTGGCTAATTTTTAGACCTTTGTGGAAGTAGAAAAGCGGATCTTTTCAGCTGATCTTGTCCATTGATCTTATCTAAGGATCTGCTGATCTCGATCTCCCAAAAGGAAATCAGTCCACCCCTAGTACAGGTAACTTTTCTAGTCACCCTTATTAAAGATGATCACCACAACTAAACCAACATTAGCCAGTACAACAAGGTTATAACACTGTGAATTTTACAGATACTGAGCTACAATTCAATGTGGTCATAGCTAAGAGTCATGAACAAAACATTCTTAGATCACTAACATATTACCGGAGAAACTTTGTTAAAATCTTAGGTATGTAAGAGATGCATCTCTTCAAAGAACTTTAGCTAAACCATGGATTGTCCAAGTATTTCTGTGCATTTATTTTCAACTTTAATGTAATCAACTAACTTTCATACATTCCTCTACACTTGCATGTATGCACAGGCCTTTCACATTGTATGTACGCTTTTATATTGCACCATAAACACAACTGCAGCGCTTCATAAATCACTACAGGATTTCCTCTACTGAAAAAAAAAAAAAAAAGTTCTTACGCTGCACATGCCATCAGACAAAATGTATGCGCTCTAAAAGCGCTTACATAGATATTCTGCAGCTACCTTAAGTGCACTAAGAGGCTTAGGCTTAACATTGCACGACCTCATCACTACATTTACACCATGACCTGACACAAAACGCAGCAGCACAAACATCCGGAGGGGCTGCGACTCAGCACTTCTCTGCTCTGATTATTCCAGAGTCAAATCCAACCTTGATGAAGATACAAGAACAAATAAACATGACAGGGCTGAAAGCCAGGTAAAATTAAAGTTCTAGCATTCATTGAAGGGATCCATATCACCTGTCACCTTTTATGGCCAAGTTTTAGAGTGAGATCATTTTAACCATGACAACAAAAGTGTGCAAACTCCTACAACAATGCAAAATGGAATGCTTAAAAGTATGTGATGTAGAAAAACTCTCATGTACTACATCAAATTTCAGCCCAGCTTGTTTCAAACTGATTGAGTTTCAATCATTTTTGTGTCGACTCACGACAGCGACCACCTTGGTTTTAGATGTACTATATATACTTTCTGAAAGCTTTAAAAATACATCATTAGTTCATGTTTTTTTTCCTTAGCACCAAAAGTTAGTGCTGAAATTTTAAGCCAATATTTTGCGGAAATGGTACTGCTAGAGCAGGAGGGTCAAACTCAGTTACACAAGGGATTCAATTCAAAAATTGGATTAAGCCAAGGAGAAACCAAAATTGATTGAAAAAATGTTATAAAACAGTGTATTCTTATAGAAATACAAACCTTTTCAAAATGAAGTAGCATTTAGAACATGCATAGCCTAACAAACAAATCCAAATGAAATGTAGACACTTCATAAGCATTTATTTCATATTAGGGGTGTAACGATACATAAAACTCTCGAGACGAGACGAGACACAGTGCTGAGTTTGCAAGACGAGACATGATTTTAATATAAGTTTTAAGAAAACTTTAAAGGTCTAATTTATGCTGCAAAAATGCTTTTATTCTGTTTTAACATTTTTTATTACAAATGAACTGATATCTTCCTTTTTCTGATTTCTTGAATCTCCTTAGACCTTAGATCAGTGCTTTAACTATGCATGGCCTTCCAACATCATATAAAACTTTCCAAGAACTAAAACATAAATATAAAACAAAACAATAATTATTCCTTTTCTTTATGTCTTTACTTATTCTATGACATTTAAACTTACCAAAAATTCAACCTAAATAGAAAACAAAATAAGTAATTTTTTATTTCCTTTATGAACACCTATCAGATCTCTCTCTGCTCTGGTCCGACCGCTTTAGGAAGGGGGAGGGGCTCACAGGGGGGCTCGCTGCTCGCGGAAGAGAGGAGGAGAAAGAGGAGGAGAAAAGGAGAAAAGTACTAGGGGAAGAGCTGTCGCCAAAGCTTCTAAAAGTCTCCAAAAACACCGGGAAAAGTCACTAGATTTGTCACTAGAGGGGTCAAAAACGTCGCTAAATCTAGTGACAAAGTTGCTAAGTTGGTTAACGAGACAACAGTAGCTCTCAATGAGAGATATTGCAGGAGTTTAACATCGCTAGATTTCGTACAACGAGATCTCGTTACACCCATATTTCATAAGCCTTACTATTTATTAACAACATTTTGATTTATTATATTTTAGAAATACATTTTATCAGAATTCAGAGAATCTTGTAATAAAAAGAAAACACTCACTAATAATTCATTCATTTGGTTTTAAGTCAATTTTCTGTTGTTCTTTTCATGCTAAAATCAAGGTTTGCTATAAAATTCAAATGTAATTTTCTTGGAAAGCAGCAGTTAGGAGAAGAATGCCTTAAACAGTGGCCAAAAAGAAAAAAAGCTAAAACAACATTTAAGGCATTGGACTCATTACAAAGACTATTCAGTTAGATCCTAAAAGTGTCAATAAAATCCATTCAGTGGACCTTGAGATGTTTTGCTAACAAAGTGGACTCCAAATAGTCAAATGTTGAGCAAAGATCTTGTTAAACCCTTCAGTGTCGGCTCAGCCTCAGTAACTACCACACCAAATATTAGATTTTTATGTATCAATTTGACTAAGTTATGGCTGTTTTGGTGTTTGTTAATGTTTGGCTGTGGTAGCCATCTTGAATCAAGTTGACTCCGAAAGTTAATCATCTCTGAGTGTGCATCTAGAGATTACTTTTTGCCATTTCCAAGAAAAAAAAAATCAGTTATTTTCAGATGTTTTAGCAGAGACGCATGAACACACATGCAAAAACATTATCACCCACCTCCGCCTGTTGACAGCAGGTGATAATTAGCCGAATGGCAGGGAAAAAACAATGCGTGAAAAATAAAGTTGGAGAAAAGAAAATGTCCTATAACGTCATCACCAGGAGGTCCACAAGCTGCAAATCAGATTTATTCATAGCGGTCTTATCTCACAAGGACCGTGAGTCCTTCCCACCGGCTTCACATAAATCAATAATTAATACAAAAAGCAGCAGCTTAAGCAACCAGAGGTCCGGCACTTAGACACACACACTCACACACGCAAACACACACAAACACTGCTTTGCGTTACGAACAGTCCTGACTGGGTCATTTCATGGCTGTTTACCTCCTGAGACCTGCCATTAATTGGTGCAACAACGAGTCAGAATAGAAGCAATGTCGAGAAGGTAAACAACAAGAGGGCCAACCAAGGCTCAAACACTGGGGAGAGGGTGGAAAAAAAAAGATTGAACCCACACAGGAACAGTTTTTGTGAATATGTTTAAAATTGTTTGCATCCATATGGAAATGTTGTTTTGGGAGCCCCTCTGCAGTTTGCTTTTAAAACTGGGTTCCGGAGCGAAAGAAAATCTTTAAAACCCAACCTTGCATTTTCATGCAGACAGCCTGAAACCCAACCTAAGGATGGGCAGTGATTTTTGAATATTTAAAGTCCAGTTACTTTGAATAATTAATGCAGCCGTCACAACTACTACTTTTAAACCGACTCAAAAAGTCATTTAAACCGTGCTTTTCTTTCCCCAACAAAACAGCTAAAGCATGCTACCCCTCCAGCAAACAACAACAAGGAAACAACTCAAATCAACACTGTCAGTTTATTTTGAAAGGATTAAAAAGTGGAAACTATGGTTGCAGGTGAGCTCAGCTTTGCTTACAGAAAACGTGCACCCTTGTCGACATTTATCTGTACCAAAGGTCAGCGGAGATTCATTTGAGTAGATTCATTTGGCAAAACATATTTTGCTATCAGACAGACTGTGTATAGGCAACATTCTGTAACTGCTCAGAATATGTGTCAAGGATCGATCTTAGCTACTACCACACCAAACTTTACGCCCATCTATCCATCCATTATCATCCGCATCTGGTCACGGGGGCAGAAGCTTGAGCGGGGAAGCCCGGACCTCTCTTTCCCTAGCCACCTCTTCAAGCTCTTATGGGAGGACTCCATGTGTTCTCAGGCCAGCTGAGAGATATAGTCTCTCCAGCGTGTCCTGGCTGTTCCTCGGGATCTCCTACCAGTTGGACATGCCTGAAGCACCTCCCTTGGGAGGCATCCTTACCATATGCCCAAACCACCTCAACTGGCTCCTCTTGATGTGGAGGAGCAGCTGCTCTACTCTGAGTCTCTCCTGGATAACTGAACTTCTCACTCTATCTCTAAGGTAGAGTCCAGCTACCCTGGGGAGAAAACTCATTTTGACCGCTTGTATCTGTGATCTTGTTCTTTCGGTCCCTACCCAAAGTTCGTGATCATAGGTGAGGGTTCCAGCCGCTTCACACTTGGCTGAGAACCTCTCCGCTGAGAGCTGAAGATCCTGGTGCGATGATGCCAACAGAACCACATCATCTGCAACCAGCAGAGATGAAATCCCGAGGCCACCGAACAGGACTCGGGCAGCCCTGGCGGAATCCAACTCCCACTCTGAAGGAGTCCGACTTACTACCGGCAAACAAACCAAACTCTTGCACCGCTTATATATAGAGACTGGATGGCACATAACAACGGACCCACAATCCCATACTCTCGTGTACCTGGAGGAACACAGTCAAATGCCTTCTCCAAGTTGACAAAAGACATCTAGACTGGATTATCAAACTCCCATGACCTCTTGAGGACCCTAGTGAGTGTAAAGAGTTGGTCCAGTGTTCCACAGACAGGATGGAACCCGCATTGTGCCTCCAAAATCTGATGTTCGACTATTGATATCTGTAAAACATATTATTATTTTTGTGTTTTGTAATTACATTTGGCTGTGGCAATCATCTTCAATTGGGTTGATTGCGAAAATTCAGATGTATGTATTAGGGGTGCAACGATACAGAAAATTCACAGTTCGGTTCGGTTCGAAACTTTAGTCTCACGGTTCGATATTTTTTCGATACAAAAAAGAGAAATTTCAATGCCCTTTTTACCTTGCAATTTATTGAAATTAATAATAAACATTTGTTCAACCTCAAAATTCCAGTTTTTAAATTAAATGTTGCTAAAACAATAAGTTTCTTAGTGGATCTGCGCTCAAAAATGCAGCCTAGGTGGAGTAGTTGAACACAGATCTACTGATCCTTCAACACAGAGCGTCCTAAAAAGACATAAATATCAATAGATTTTAAAAATCTGTATTGTTCGATACAAGTGTCTTCGATACGGTTCGGTGCGGTTCGATACAGGTACATGTATTGTTGCACCCCTAGTATGTATGTATGATTGATTTCTGAAAGCTTTGTTAAAATCTGTCCAATGGTTCATTTATTATTTTTCTAACAGACAGATACAGACATATGCAAAAACATTGTCACCCATCTTGGTCTGTAAGTGGTATTAGCACCCTCAATCACAGCAACATGGGTGGCAATGTACCTCCCGATGACATCACTTTTCTTCACTCATAAATATAATTTTTCGCCTTTGTTGTCACATTTGTAAAATCCAAAAATTCAGACAAAAATATCCTCTCCTGCAGAGAACGCAGGGCCTCGTGTTGTTGGGTTGGGGTGGAGTGAGCCTCAGATCTGTGTTTTGATGTGTCAGAAACACAAAACAAGAACAGAAAAAAATCCTGTCACATGATAACAGCAGCAGACTTCAAACACCCGCTTTGTTCCTGGCACAGAACTGAGACCAGAAAAAGTGTTGGAAACAAATATACAATCATCCATCAACTATCTGTTTACGAGGGTAAAACAAAGCAGCACTTTGGGTGTTGATTTATTTCGCCTGACCGTTATTAAAGTCAAACAGCTTCTTTTGCCCCAGTCCAGCCTCTTTAGGACACCATACTTTTCCCTCCATTAACACTTCACCACGTATTGATCCTGCAAGAAGATTTCTATTTAAAAAGTTGGTTTCATGTTCTCCCAAGCTGCAATAATGAAATATGAGTGCAACAGTTTATGCTGTTCGAATCGATGTGGGACAATTAATAGTCTAAATGTGACCCGTTATCGATGTCTACACTCAAGCAATTTGTGTTCTCTTTTAGACTTTTTTACATTTAAATACAGCAAATCATCTATAAGGTTTAATGGGTCGGCTGAGGCCCTAAACAGAAATGTTTGCATTTTGTTGTGCAGGAAGCTTAACCAAAATGATAAACTGCAGGTAAAACTATCTGAAAGTCGCAAAGGTTAGCCGACTAACCAAACCTTGGAGCATTAAGGGACCTGCTGCAGAGTAGAACAGATGAGACAATGCACATGGGCTGAGTTCACAAACACAATGCTCAGAGCTGTCCATAAAATATGTAGCACTGTGCACCGATGGACTGTGTGCACAAAGCAGATTGTTTTGTTGATGCTCCTTGTCCTTGTGACATATCCCCCGCTCCAGTTTGTACCTAACATAGACTGAACCGATAAAGTGAATAGGTAGGAAGTATTAGTAATCATTTAAAGACTAAAAACAGCACTGTGATCACAAGGGTCTTTTACAACCAAAGAGTATAGAAGGTTTTTCACTGTATATGTGGACTTAGATCTTAAAACCAGTATGATAAAACTGTAGGCATTGTTCCCTCTTTTCTCTGTTATACACATTCTACACTGTGTTTATTATAAAGCACATGGAAATATAAAAGTAGCCCAAGTTGCATCTTTTATTAATAAAGAATGTCAAGAAGCTGGGGAAATCTCTGCAAAAAGGTCAAGGATGAACGTTATTACTGGATGTCAATGATTTTCAGGCCATGATGGGGCATTGGATTAATAACAGGTCTCGTTCTGTTCTGGATATAAAATCGTGGGCTCAGCAACACTTCCACAAATCATTTTCTGTGAATACATTTCAGCATACCATGTATGTGAACACCATCGAGAAAGGATTCAGTCCCCCTTGGGCTAAAGTTCATTTGAAATAGAACGAGGCAAAACCAAAAGTTGTTTTGGGGTCAGAGGAATCAAAATTTGGAATTCTCTTCTTTGTTTTAAACCACAGACTTCTCTGTTAAGTCTGGGCGGTTAAAATATGGTGACGGTGTGCAAAAACTATAATAGTCATATGAGGTAATGCGACAAATTTCCACAAGGCTGCTATGAAAACTGGGACATCAACATTCTAGGTTCTTTCAGAAGACACCCCATAATATTACTAAAGCGTATTCTGACCACCTCCACACTTACTTCATAATTGCTCAACACTCTACATACCATGGTATAAAAAGGGCAATACTGCCCAATCTACATGCAAATAAGGAGAGAGACCATCTAGCCTTGTGTCACGATCCAAAACACCTCCCTTTCTTTTGGTATTGGTGAGTCAGCCTCTGGCATGGGCAGCTTCCACATCTGGGAACGTGTCACCAATGTACACCAAAAACAAAAGCATATCCAAGCTTTAGAGCAACATATGCTCCTATTCAGCTATAACAACCCAAAATTGTAAAGCAGCTAGAATCTTACATTCAAGAAAAATGGGACAACATTTGTCTCCAACAACTCCAGCAGCTGGTCTCCACAGCTCCTTGTAGTTTACAGATTGTTGTTAAAAGAAGAGGGGGTGCTTCAGGGTGGGAAACATGGACTTGTCCCAGCTGTTTTCAGATGAAATGCTGCCATCAAATTCAAATTTGTCTTAAATAAAAAATATACATATTTTAGTTTGAAAGTTCAATATGTTTACTATGTTCCATTGTGAAATAAATTCAGCTTTCTTAGCAAATCATTGCATTCTGTTAGTTCTTTTTTCTTTCACACAACATCCCAACTTTTACAGAAACAGGGCTGCATTTCAATCATTCCTCTCTGGTATTATCGGTAAACTAAAAGTCACTTGCAAAATATTTGCAGTAGAAGGAATAGAAGCAACAAACAAAATAAAAGCTCTTTAAACGCATTGAAGAATGCCCTGGTAATTACCAACCCTCAATCTGTTGATGTGGTCATTTTGTAAATGTTTGACAGCCAACTGTGAAAATCCCTCTGTAAGATTTTCATTCCTTTTCTTTTTCTTTAAAAACACCATCAGTGATGGAGATTTGAATGCTGGAGGAGAGGAGAGAACACTCTGTCTCCACACTGACATGCTCGGGGGCCACACAGGTGTGACTAAGCCTCATAGATCCAGAGCTGATGGTGCAGCCGGGTTAGTCAGGGAATAGTGGGTAACCGGAGCAAAGTGCGTAGCTTGCAGAAAGTGGCGTCCTCTGAGAATACGGCTTGGCAAGAGCGTTAGCTTTCGATCAATAATACTCAGAGGAAGTTTGATTGGGCTTTAGAGGGGCTTACTTTTGGGAAACCTGACAGGTCTGTGGGTTTTTTTTATAATCGGTCTCTGTTTTTGTTTGGTTTTGTTTTGTTTTTTTTCTGCTGCTTTCTGTCTCTGAAGTGTTTTGAGGCTGGAATTTATTCCCTATGATGATTCCGGTCTTTTATCAACCTGTTAAAGTGGGCTGCTCTTACCCAGCTGTGCTCTCAGGGTGATGTTTGCTCTGTAATGTTAAACATTAAAATTGTATACGAGACATACGCATTATGTCAACAACAAACTGCTAGCTTTACATCAGAAACATGCAGAACTCTTTCTTTTTTAATATAAAAACAGCTTCAAAATGGTAACAAAGTGGTTTGGCATAAACAAAGTGGAAATCTCTCAAACACATACCAGGAATCTGTTCTGTCGAAACAGACACGAGTAACTCGGCTGCTAATACCATCTGTGACAAACAGACACACATCCTGACACACACACACACACACCGTGCAGCTTGTTGTACACCAGGGGCCATGTCAACTCACAGAGTTATTCTGGGGGACTTACTGTCACCACACATGCCAGACCCGGAGCACGCAGGCCAAATGGTGGCTCTCACCAGCTTGGACAAGAGGAAAAAAAAGCACAGGCGAATGTTGGAAATTAGATGAAACAGAGACAGACTTGGAAACCTGCGAGTGCTAAACACTCCTGATGAACAGTGCCAAGGCATAAGCATCCTTATTACTATTTGGGTGTTATTATTCTGTTTCGGTCACAATTTTCTATCTGATATCCCTCTGGCACATTTGGATCAACGTGTGCAAAAAAAATACATCGAAATGTGACTTAATTACAAATAGTTTGCTATGATTTTAGTAATATTTTAAATAATAACAGTATAAGGTTTATTCTTTTTAAAGATTTGTCCACTAGGGGTGTAAATCTGCAGCTTTACCATGACACGTTATATTGATTTGTTTGGATGATGATACGATATTTCTCACTATCACAAAGTCTTGATTCAATACAATTCACAAGTCGGAGGTCGATATGATGTGATATATGCCCACAAAGATTGTTTTAGACCAGTGGTTTTCAAACTGTTTTGCTTCCGGCCCACAAAATAACAGTTGCAGAAACTCGTCACCCCAGATATTATTAGTTTACGTTTAGCAAACTTTGCTAATAACTGTTAAACATGGGAATAATACCAATGTAAACAAACCTATTGACTACAATACTAATTTTATTCCTTTATGATTATTATAAAGAAAAATGCAATAATCATAGTCAAAACTTTCCATAAGCAATTTATTTGCATTTAAATTGATGTCTGGAAATCTGTTCTAGACAATTATATGACATCGATTATAAGTGGATAATGTCATTTTGGCTCGGTAATTGAATCACTGATTATTTAATCAATATAGTGATATGGAGCAATGTATTGTTATGCCTCTACTGTTCTCACAATACTTAACTTCAATTGTGATCCTTTCTTTCACTGATGTATTCAATGCTAAACTTTCCAAAGTTTTGCAAAGACTCTCTTAGTTGTACCTTGCACTTCCTATACAATTTATACATCAAATCTTGTTTTGTGGTCTTCTTTTAACAAAAATGAAGGTCTTATCAATGCAAAAGCATTGAAGCCAATTCATTACTTTTCACTTATCTTCTGTTACACGAGAGGCTTGGCATGTTTTCCTGCAGCTTTGAAAAAGCCCATAATACATATTCATTTAATGTATGGCTTGATCCAAAATAGCAAGTGGCATTTTTGGCAACAATGCAGATAAAATTTATGAAAGATGACAAAAATGTTCTATATAAATAGCAATAAAATTTCCTTAAGAGATCTAAACCTTAGGCAAACCTCGTAGAAACATCATTAAAGTGTAAATAAGTCCCAGATAATTTACCTTTATATGATTTAATGGGTATTTTGATCTTTTTTTTTTTGTTTAACACAATCATAGCTTCGTTTTTTTCCATGTCGTGGTTGGAGCTGTTTAAATTTTTCTTTTTTTTTTTTAATGCGTGAACTTCTTTTATTTTAACAAGCTTTGCACTTCATGTACAATTTATGTATTAAAACAGTAGGGGTGCAACAATATATGTACCTGTATCAAACCATATCAAACAGTGCTTTAGGTTCAATACACACTTGTCGCGAACAATACAGATTTTTTCAATTTATTTTATCAACTTGTCTTCTGAAGATGCTCTGTGTTGAGAGATCAGTTGATCTGTGTTCGACTACTCGACCCAGGCTGCATTTTCGAATGCAGATCCACCGAGAAACTTGCTTTTTCAGCAAAATTTAATTCAAAAATATTACTTTTGAGGTTAAACGAATGTTCATAATAATTTAAATAAATTACAATTTTAAAAGGATGTTGAAATTTCTCTTTTTTTTTGTATTGAAAAAATATCGAACCGTGAGACTACAGTATCGAACCGAACCGAATCGTGAATTTTCTGTATTGTTGCACCCCTATAAAACAGAGGTCTTTTTGTCTTTCTTTACACTATTTCTCACTGCTACAGGTCTTACTGTTTTTTCTCAAATCACCAAACATATGCACTCAGCCAAACTCCCATTGACTTCCATTCTATCTGAGTTCAGCATTTTGTCTTAAATCTGAAAGGGTCTTAACTTGTCATATCTCTCGCATAAAACACTGCAGACAAATGAAATTTGTCACATTTGACAACCAAATCCTACCGTCACTAAATGTTTAGAATGATTTCCAATTTGATTTATAATTTTCACTGAGTAAGTGTTTGTTTGAGGCTTACTTTCCACTCCGTGTTTCTGTCTGCCTCTTTAAATTTCCTGTCATGGTTTTTGGTAAAAGCATTGTTAAATTGTTGAGTTGCTTAGTTTCTGCTCACATTTGGTTTTATCTTTAGGTTACTCCTAAAAGACATCACTGACAATGTATTGTATGGTTGGATGATTTACATGTTATTAGATTTTAAATTGAGACGTAAATGCCCAAATTTCTCTACCATTTAATCAATCAGTCACCAACAAAACCTCCTGCAACCATTGGTAGAAATCCCCAGCAATGCCAACATTTTGCTACTCAGCATTTTTGCAAAATTGTTCAAATATTGAACACAGTTGCTCACAAAGGTCATCTTTTCTTCCCAGTGGAGCTTTATTAATATGAAAGCCTAAATTAAATGAGCCTCACTTTGAATGTTGTTCTGTTATTAACACATTAAAAAAGTTCAAAAAGAACTGAAGTACTGTGTCTAATCATTTAAAAGGTTCAATCAGTTTTTTTTCATCAGGGCTGACACAAAAATTCTGAAGGAAAATCTGACTAAAATCCTTAAAAAAGGGGCGGTCTCCATTGGTTTCATTGACATTCAGAAGGCTTCTGTTTTGTAGTAATAATCATAATTTCTGCCACTCAACGGAATAAAACACATTCATAATTATAATCAGTCTGCATTTTGTTTGCTCCATTACCTCCCAGTTGATACATGCAGTAGGGGTGGGGGTGCTCTGTTACTAATTCACTGCATGGAGACAGGGGGTCTGTTTCCAGTAAAATCATCATAACTCACTGGATGTTCAACTGAGTCACTTGTGTTGTTATAAATGCCTCATACATATTCATGACACAAAATACTTGGTGGCATGGAAAAAAAATCTTTGAAAGTTTTTTTTTTTCTTTTGCTTTTATTTTCAAATGTGGGAGCGTTATCAACCGCCGCTTGCAAATGAAAGGCATATATGTGTCTGTTAGCAAAATATCTCATAGATGACTGGACATATTTTATTAAATCTCTGAAAATAATTATTGGATACACATCTACAACTGCATAAGCATACTTAGAGTGCTTTGCCATTATGCTGTTTGTCTGTTAGCAAAATATCACTTAAACCCCTGAACAAACTGCAACTAGGTGAGGGCTAAATTTTTTTGCTTTCATTTAAAAATTACAAATATCTTTCTTTGGCTGTCTGAATAATAGCTCATATTGCTTAAAGGTGATTATTTTTTAAAGGTGTAATAGGACAAACCTAAAATTTAATTTATTGTTATTTTGGTTTTAATCAGTGGTGGGATGTAACTAAGTACTTGTACTTTGTTACCGTACTTAAGTACATTTTTCATGTATCTGTACTTTACTTAAGTAGTTTTAATCTTGGGTACTTTTACTTCTACTTCACTACATTTTACATGAAGTATCTGTACTTTCTACTCCACTACATTTCTGTAATGGGTTGAAGTAAAAGTTACTTTCACGTCACGTCACGTTATCATTTTTGATTTGTTTGTTTAGTTTGAAAATATTAAATGGTGAGAGGAGAATTGCTGTAATTGGTCCACTGAACCACTGCAAAACAAAAAATACCAACAGACCCTCTTTCAAGAAGAGTG
>JAUBOC010000170.1:14796136-14813859 GCA_032275365.1 Anablepsoides cearensis | reverse complement strand
CGATATAGATCACGATTTTCATTTTGCCTCGATATAGCTGAATCATGAACCATTCAAATCGATATATCGATATAGAAAGATGTATCGTTACTCCCCTAGTGATTAGTACTGATTTTTTGCGCAAATTACGGGTTTTTGATGCTCATTATACAGGTAAACGTCTGAAGGGGTTGATATACAAGGCTGGTCGGAGCCTCGCTGTGCGTGGACAGGTGCAGCTTCTGCACCTCGCTTTAAAAACGACAGTCAGATGATTGGTCGCGGTTTAATTTTGTCCGTGAACAAATAATGTTTCAGTGGAAATTCTGCCAGGTGCTTTTAGAAATATAATATATATAAAATACAACGTAATCCTTGGTGGAAAATAGTCCAGGAAACGCTGAGGGCTTTTATTTAGCCGTGGCCTTGCGCCACGATCAATTACATGTAAGGGAAACCCTGGGGTGGATATAGCTGGTAGCAGCCTCACACCGAGGACCTAGTTGATGTCATCATTTACCCAAAATGCTTTGCATGTAAATAAAATGGCTCCATCCGTGTTAATATATATTTTTATAAATTAGAAAAACTGAACAGCCTACAATGTTTTACAGTCTTTATTTTACAGTTAAAATAAATGTTTGTTAAATAAAGTCTAAAGTTACAACTAATTAGGGATCCCTTTAAGGTAAGAGATAAGTCAGCGCTTTACTGCCATCTAGTGGTAAGATCATTTTTCTTTAACAGATTGGCACATATCGGCGCAGAATGGGGAGGTGATTCGTAGAAACAGATTTTTAAATCATGATGTTAAAATAAAAAAATAATTGTAGTTTGCTAGTTGTGCTGCTTATTGGTCATTCTCTTATGTTCATAGTAGGGCTTCAGTAAGAAAACATGCCGAAATTATAGTAATTTCTAACTGTTTGTAGTAAAACTGAAGCAATGCATTCTGGGTAGGCTACAGGACACAGAACAGGAACTCTGCATGTTCTTTTCAAAATAAGGCCGTGAATTTAAACTGTTCCGCGTTTCTTTCCTTACTATTATTTATTTAATATTTATTGTTGCTGTGTCCCTTGGAGAGGAGGCACAAACTGCACAGCTGAGCGTGGTTCTGCAGATCAGAGCCGCAGGTGGATTGTCGCCCAGTGGAGAAGTTGTAAATGCATACCTGCCTTGCAAAGAATTGTGGGAACTCTACAGTCTCAACTAAATAAAAACCGTCACCGAGAAGAGACAGAAGGCAGAGTATAAAGCTCGGTGAACGTAATGCTGACTAAGGGGTCACTGTTTCCAGACAATGAAGGTTCATTGTGTTCAGTAGAGACAGCTTTCACCTCCAATATTCAAGAAAAATAATGATGAAGTTTTAATGAATTATGTGGCTATGAAACATAGTGAGACTAGACGGCTCTTTCTCCTTACTTTAGATGAAATTGATGTTTTGAATGTGCAACATTATTTGCTATTAGCGCTACTCAGATCTGAATTTAGAAATTGCAAATCCGCACATCATTTTATCAAATTAGTAAAATCCCTATAGCGCAAAGGAGAAATTTAGGTCCGCAATTAGCGCATTTGTGCTTCAGCGGACTAGCGCCCACCACTGTAGAATAGGATCTCATTTATAGTTCTGTTTTTTTTTCTTTTTTACAGGGGATTAGGGCAAATCTGGAATCTTTAAAGTATAGGAGGAGACAAGGCAATTTTGTGTTTCCAGGAGGTGAAGGCAAGTTGAGTGTGCGAGCAAGTGGGCCGTAAATAGTAAATGGACTGTACTTGTATAGCGCCTTTTTATCCAACCAGGATACTCAAAGCACCACTCAAACACTCTACTACATCTTTCTACAAAGGTAACATACAAATCATCTATGGAGACTAATCAGGGCTTATCACATTCATACACTGATGGCAGAGGCATTGGGGGTGACGTATCTTGCCCAAGGACACAACAACTGAGACAGCTGGAATGGGAAATTGAACTTACTGGTTCCAGGACAACTCCCCTAACCACTCTGCCACAGCCGCCGCTGTGGTGTGACCACTGAGATTTTGTCTAATTTGTTTACCTTTAGATATGGAGGTTTTGAGAGAGGTGTCTTTGGTAAAGTAAGTAAAGTGAACTCACGGAAGAGACGCAGTTATCTTACACAGTAAGCTGAAAGAAGATAAAACTAAGCACAAAGTTAATTCTTTGTTGAGTTGCAAGACAGATTTACCTATGTTTGAAGCTTGTCACTGAATGACTTTCAACTGACTAGTTAGAGGAATGGATCAGCTCAGCCTTAAACACCAAAGTGAGTACCATATTTTCCAGCCTATAAGTTTAGTAAAAGTCAAAAAATGAGACATGAAGAGGTAAAAAAACATATGTCATGTTGGAGTATTAGAGACACCTGACAATTATCATTTCAGTACAAACATTTAATCTGGAATAATACAATAACACACAGAACACCTTTGGGGATACTAAATGGCCTTAATTAACAGACAGATGAGAGTAATTATACATGGATCGTTTGCAACAAGTAACATTTTTCCCCCACATGGATTCCTCTAAATTACATCTGCAGCAAGATATCAAACTACAACAAGCTAACATTAGCTACTATTATTAGCTTACCATCATCTGTGTCATCTGTGGCTACAGGAACAACATAAACCGTAGTTGTCACAAGCCTAGAGCGTCCTTTCACAGCTGCAGACGATGATGTTTACTTCTTTGTTCATGTCAGTCAGTATGAAATCAACACATCTGTCAAAAGTATTATCATAAAGAGGGGAAAAAACATAGATAAGTTTTTTCAGAGTAAAAGTAGCAGGACCAGCCAAACTATGAAAAAAATGTGTGACCTACAGTCTAGAAAATACGGTAATCAGGTTGATCCCGTGCAGCTGCGCTGGCTGTTAGCAGGACCAGTATCATCCGTTATCAGCTCTCAGACAATCAACATGTGATTGAAATGATTAACGGAGAAACACTACAAGAATCATGAAGTTAAGAAAAAGGAAAAGAAATATGAGAAAATTGGAAGTCAGTATCTGAAAAAATAAATTATCCAACACATATTTGCATTTTTTTTTTACCAGAGAAATGTTTCATACACATAAGCATACTATACCCTGCCTAAAAAGGAAATGTTTCATATATTTACATGAACCTAGACATACATACACAGGGTTCCCACGGGTCCTTGAAATCCTTGAAAATTTGTGAATTTGGAAAAATTATTTCAAGGCCCTGGAAAGTTTGTGAAAACAGCCAAAAATTACACTTGTCCTTGAAAGTCCTTGAATTTTTCGGGGGGATTGAAGTTCTCTATTCACACGACTAATTTTCATCATCTGTAAAAAAAAAAAAATTCTAATAAAAACATTAAAAAACTTAGATTTGTTGCGGTGGATAACTCAGGATTATGTTACATTTAATCCACTTTCTTTCATTTATTCTGACTCAACTTCTATGTTCAGTTTTTCATTGAATTTACATGATATTAAACCTGTTTATTGGTAACATTCTGTGATAGCAGTAGGTAATTGCCGTTGCGCGTGGTTCGTGAATTTGAGGAAATTGGTACTGGAAAGTCCTTGAAAGGTCCTTGAATTTGATGTTGACCAAGGTGTGGGAACCCTGCAGCAAAAGTTGTGCCCAAAGGGAGAACTTACGCTGTTTTACTTCAATTTGGAGGTAATGTTCTTGTGTCATAAATGTCAGAGGTTTGCACAGACAGGGAAGAGACTCTCAGATAGATTTGCTTTGTCAGTCTGATGAAATATGCAGCCGTTTCACATTTCGAATGGTAAAAGCATAAAGTCAGCAGTCTGGCTGTTGAGCACAATAAAAAATACCTGACTTTTTTTTTTAGACAGACACTGTTCAGGTTCAATGAAAAAGATGATAGGACTGGAAAACCTGAGGTTTTATGTAACAGCACAATAAACAAACAGGAAATAGTGTTATCCTTATTATAAGTACAGGGCACCAGTCAAACAAACACACAAGAAAACTAACTTTACATAGGATTACTCACTTCTGACACTAATTAAAAAAACCTTCACATATATGTTTTAGACAATTATAGAAAAGCAGGGTACCTAAAGAAAATTCACAAAAAGTGAACATGTATTTTTTTTACATAGAAAGGTTTGCATAGCCAAGAATAAACATAAAGTTTAACAAAATAAATTAGATAATTAACTTGCTATGGCAAACACAGTAGGTTCAAAGAAAATGGTTTTCTTGTTAACTAAGATATCCTTTAAATTTTAGTCTAACTTGATTTGCTGTACCGCATTCAGCATCACAACTAACTTTCATCCATTCATATCTCCAACAATCATTGGAATCTATTCTAAAGCATTGTTATGCATAAATATTACCTCAGATTGAGCCTAAATGTCCCTGTGTTACCTTTTTTAATAAGGTACAAACAAAGCAATCAAACAATAAAAAATGTATACAAGTATTTTTGAAGTTCTGGCTTCTAAAAAAAAAATCAGTAGATGTAGAAGCACCTATCAAGAATGAACTAGGAGCTATTTGAAAATATCTACGGAACGTTCCTTCCAAATATACACAAAATTATTAACGTGACACTTTTGTTTTTGTTCCCATTTTTCATGAGCTGAACTCAAAGATCAAAAACATTTTCTATATACAGAAAATTGCATTTATATCAAATATTGTTCACAAATCTGTCTAAATCTGTGATAATGACCACTTCTCCTTTGCACAGGTAATCCATCCCACCTGGCAGGTGTGGCATATCAAAATGCTGATTACAGCATAATCATAGCACAGGTGTGCCTTAGACTGGCCACAATAAAACACCACTCTGAATAAATGTGACATAAATAATACAGAAACACTATTAAAGGTAGGAGAGTTTTACTCACTGATGAGTTGTAGTAAGTAGCTGCTATACTGAATTCTGAACTCTCCCACTTTCCAACAAGGAATTCCCATGGAGAGACGTTCAGGTTTAAATTTATGACGTTTAAGTGGGAAATTCCCAATTCCAGGTACAACGGGGCCACAGCAAGAATAATGCTGCTACCGGTAACTTTTGAACCATGTGCACCTCCACCAAGTGGTGGAATACCATCATTTTGTGGGTAACATAATTGACAATGCTGATATTTAACACATATTTAAAGACATCTTTCAAGCTCTTGTGGGCCGCATAAAATGCCGTGGCACACCACATTTGGCCTTGAGTTGCATCTTGGGGCATCGGGAATAACTGACCCCTAAGGCTAGATCTCTTCAGATAGTTTGTCTACCACCTGAATAGAGCTGTTTTGGCAGCACACAAGGGATTTATTTATTATTAGTCAAGTGGTCATAGTGTTATGGCTCATCATTCTATAACCAAGCCACTGTCTTGTGGTATTAAGGGTCTAGTATGGACTATACACCATAAAAGTGGATCAAAGCAGAGAAGGAATTTTAGAAAATTGTATTTGTTTCATCATAATTAGAGGTGTCTGGGATCCATTGTCTCGGAGATAGCTTCACTTTTATCTGTTCTCTCCCAGAAAGAACATAAATAGATGACAAAAAGCTTATTAACTGCTGTGTGCAGTGAAATGACTTCCAACAACTTGCTTCCCTGAATGTCACTCAGTCAGAATTAGACACATCAACATGAAAAAAAATAAATAATGTGACAAAATGTCTGACCGAGATTGGTTCTCAGTCTCTATATTTAGACTCAGGAGAACAAAAGTAAACGATTTGTGGGAAGAACAGAGCGGAAACTTAACTTGGAGAAATAAATAATAAAAATTCTTCAGTGAAACACTATATTTTATAGTGTGTCATGCAATGTAATGTTTTGGTATTAAATAAAACTAAAGTGTTTTCATTTTTTAAAAAAGCTCTACACAAAAATCTTTGACTATTCAATTTAGGACAATAAACTGTGCATTATTCCAAAATATTGATTGTATAATAACACATTTAATAACACAGTAACTGGAGAATTTTAGGCAACCCTATTCAAAAGTTTGTTCCAACTGTATCTTTTTTACTTTAGCTTGATTTTTCCTTAAACTGATTAAATATAACTGTCTTGTCAATTGTCCTTTAATTTTAACATAGGTTTCTTGTCGGAGCTATTAAGGCATCTGCAGCTGTAATTTTTTAATGCAAAGCATCAGAATGGCAAATTGATCTGCTATAAAGTACATGTAGCCCACCTACACCCACCTTAAGAAGGTAAGTTCTTGAGTTCTTTCATTGAATCTCATCTGAAACTTAGTTTTTGTTTCTGTCTTCTTGATGCTTGATGCTTCATTATATATTGATCTTGTTGGTTACATTTGAATAACCATACACAAAAGGCAGAACTTAATATTTAAAAGAAAATCAAAATTAAACAGCAGTAAATACTCTATTCTTTCAGAATTGTTTTTTTTAAATAGCAAAGTCAGAAATATAAACTACGTGGGCCCGCTCTCACTAAGCATGAATCAGCCAGCATAAAATAAAATTATTGTCTTCAAAATATAAACCGCGGCAGGCCTGAATCAATGCTGGAGAGCTGTGAGTGTAGCATTAATGTGAATGATTATTTTCATTTTATACCAATGTGACAAAGGGAGTATAAGCTTAAGTCTTCTGCCAGCATGGCATTATGGGTAGAGTTTTTTATACATGGTATTAACAAATCCATGTCACATAAGATTTGACACGACTGCGACTCCTGTTCATCTATTCAGTTACCAATTTTATTTTGGGAATTATGGCAGAAAACATATTCTATGGAGGTGTAAAGTTGGAGTGGCAATGCACTGAAGAACTTTTAAGGTATCTGAAATGGAAAGTGCAGTTTATTATATTATATAATACTCTTCTCTTGGTCCACAAATCAAGAGCAAAATACTAACGACGATCGTCGAGTAGAATCATTTGACATTCATCTACACCCGTTATCCTCTCTATAAAATCTCCCGTCATGCTTTCTTTTCTTACACTGATTGAGTCAATCAAGCTAAACACAATTATGTGTGATTACTTCCTGCCAACTTTTACTTCTCTTTACTTTCACCAATGACTGGCAAGGATACCCGTATATATTTATATACACTTCCTCTTCAAACCATGAGCCTATCACAATAAAACAATATAGCCATGAATTTATTAATAACAGCTCAATTTAAATTTAAGCAATGTTACTAGTGTTGTAGTACTCAAGACTGGTCTTGGTTTTAAGACCAGTGGCATAACCACTTCTGATGATCTCAGTCCCATTTTGGACTGGACTAAATTTGTACTTGGTCCTGTCTCAGACACTGAAGACTCTAGATTTTATTTCAAGACCAGTCAAGACCACAACTGTGGAAATATCATTAAATTATGAGAATATTGTCCAATTTCTTGGTTAACATCCTTGATTTTATTGAATATAAAATGTACGGATTCAAATCCAAGCTAGATTCATCGCCCGTTATGTATTTTTGTTAACACTGTCACCCTTTCCCACCCCCCTTTCACTTGCATGCAGTACCCCAAGAAAGTGAGCAGTGGTTGTCTGGGAGTGGGAGAAGAAGTCTGATAAAATCTTCAGTAATACAATTCAGCTACATAAATCATAAATCATAAAGAATATATTTGTAAAACAACATCAAGCGAAAAGTACACAGTGACTTGTAAATTCTGCAGTGCTTGGTTTTCAGAGATGTTGTGGACTATATCAATTTTTTGACACTTTGAAAAGAAGCACAATGAAAGGTAAGTTATAAAAGTGATGTTAAAAAAACTATCCAGCTTAACTATTGTTTACTTGGCCTTCACACAGAAATTTAGTCAATATTAGCTATGCATATTAAGTTAGCTACCTGTAGGCAGTCTACTGTTTTAGGGCACTAGTTTCTGTTTTTTGGTCTTGACTCGCCCTCCCTGGGTCTTGGTCTTGACTTGATCCAGCCCCTAAAAGTCTTGGTCTTGATGCACTCTGGTCTTAGTATTGACTCGGTGATCTTGACACTAATTATTACTGACAATTCTAATCCATTCAAGCATGGCTTTTAAAATATTTACATTCAGTTTTTGACATACTAGATATATTAGCACATCTGGCCCTGTGATAGACTTGTGACCTGCTCAGGGTGTAACCCATCCTTCGCACAGTGTGCGCAAGTGACCCTGAAAGGAAGAAGCAGGTATAGATAATGGATAGATAGATATATTTATATAAATCCATATGTATTTTTTCTCAGTTAATTAAAAAATCTTGTTCAAACACATTTACCAAAAATGGTAAAATACCCATGTTTTGCATTTAGTTATCAAGAATGTCCACAATAATGAGGTATTGTAATCATGGGCATAATTTGCAGGGATCTTTGGGGCTAATGACCCCCACAATATTTTGATTTAGTCTATATAACACCCCCAATAAAATTACATAATTTGCTCCAACACAATGGAAATTAACTGGTTAAACACAGCTGCAACTCCCTTGTTGTCTTTAGGTAACTTTGATCCGATTTTAAAATTTACAATGTAATATATGTACATTTAAGCATAATTGCTAAAAATGACAGTGTTTTAGTCTGCCCTTGTCACATTATGGCTCTATTTGTTGAATCATGAGTTGTTATTTTTCCTAGCCAAATTGTAGCAGGTAAATACAAATTTAGGTATGTCGTATAATACATCCTAAAAATGTTAAATATTTGTTACTATTGGAAGAAATGGGGAAGAAGCAAACCTTTTCCAAATAGTTGAACTGACGTGGAACAGAAAAACACCAGGGTTCCCACACCTTGGTCAACATCAAATTCAAGGACCTTTCAAGGACTTACCTGTACCAATTTTCTCAAATTCAAGAAACACGCAATGACAATTACCTACTGTTACTGCAGAATGTTACCAATAAACAGGTTTAATATCATGTAAATTCAATGAAAAACTGAAAAACATAGAAGTTGTTGAGTCAGAATCAATGAAATAAAATGGATTAAATGTATTCCCTACATTAATATCTACAAGACAAGGACATGTAATTATGTCCCGGGAGGTTCGGCAGCTCAGTTTGGGAGGAGGGGATGTGAAACATGTCCAGATGCTTGGTGTGGACAGGAGGAGCTGTGGTGCTTCACCTTGGCTCGGAAAAAACGACCCGCCCTACTCTGCTCTGATTGGCTAAAACTATGACTATGGCTCACGTTATTTGTTTCAACCCGTTATTTGTTGAAATCCACTTGTAATCCTGAGTTATCCAGCGCAACAACTGTATTTTTTTTTTGTTTTTGTTCCCAGAGCCTTAAAATATTTTTTTTCAAATTCACAAACTTTCAAGGATTTCAAGGACCTGTGGGAACCCTGAAACACAAAGAAAATAAGAAAGTTAAATAAACCACAGTAAAAGCATTAAAACATATTTTAACCCCATATGTCCTGAATTGTTTTGCGAAAATAAATATTTAAAAAAAATAAATGGGCAGAGACAATGGATGACCTAAAGTTACACTCTTGATCATAATATAAAGAAGGAATATTCTTTCGTTGGCTAAAAAGTCTGCAAAAACAGATATAGTCCTTTATACTATTTAGAGTTTCTTGTCAATAATAATAATTTTAGCATGCAATCAAAGTTTATTAGCAGTAGAATCAGGATATTGCGAAACAGACGTAAAATGTACGTCAAAAATGGCAAATAATAATTGGGCGTTCATAAAACAGGCTGTAACATCTTTGGTTGTCAAGGTACAAACTGCATGAGATGCTCTTATGTGAGCTTAAATCACATGCAGATTAGGCACACTTATCTCCTAAGGGTTGTTAGGAAGGGAAAGGGAGGGGAGTAGGTTGATCCCTATGTGAATTTACCTCACTTAAATAAAATTGCATGCATTTTAAACCTTGGAACTCTGTTTTGTTCAAGTTTTTCTGTCCTATTTCCAGCAGTCATTGAATGAGAGGCAGGCTAAAAACCAGGCAAGTCACCAGTTCATCATAAAAGTAAAAAACTTTTAGAGTTGTCACTTAACCTAACATGCATGTTTTTGGTCTGTGTAAGGAAACTGAATGGGAGAAACTGCATACAGGGAGAAAATACAAACTTAATACAGTAAGGGTTTTGAACCTGCAGCCCTCTCCCTACAAGCCAACAGCTCTACCGCTGCCACATTGTGCCATCTGCAAACTGCACGCTGCAAAATCAGTACCATTTTTGTCCCATTTCCGAAACATGTACGTAAAACAAAAGAAAAAACAAACACCTTCTTTAAAAAAAAACACATTTTATTTTCAATGTTTTCTTTGCAACAATAGGTGCAATTTATCCAGTTGATCAACTAGGCTAGTCAAATCCCACATGGTTATTATTTCTTTTTTGTGCAAGCTACTTTTTTTTTTCCTTTTCACGGTCCTCTTTTATTTTTGATTACAGGGAGCAACTCCCTCAGAAATCTGTTCTGCACTTATCTCAAAGGGTAGGCTTTAAAAAAAACATCAGCTATTTGGGTTTTCAGAAAGTAAAAAAATAAAAGAATTATAAAAAAAAAATGGTTTGTTAACTAGCCACATTTTTTTTTAGAAAACCCATTTCAGGTCACAATAATATTGTGATTTATAAATTAAAACCTTAGTAAACTTATTATTAAAAAACAATGAAATGCATAACATTTTTTCACTCAATATGCAAAACAAATAAATCCATAAATGCATGTTTATTTCAGGCTACCTAGCCATGACAAACTGCAAATGTTCATCTTGACATATAATACAGGTGCAGCATGGATCATATGTGCAATTTGAGAGGACATCCAACAAATCACATGTTTAATGGTGAAACACATTCTCATGTATGACTCAGTGTGTGTGTGTTTGTGTGTGTTGCTCCCTGGATGCCAGCTAATGTGTTGCCATCAGAGTTTTTACAAGCTGGATCACTATCCTGTGCCCTTGAAGAATCACTCAGACGTGTGGATGCCTTGGGTCCCAGTTATTCTTAAAATTCATTCACCACTAGACGGTATATGACTCTTGTGTTTGTGTCCTGGTGCACCATTGTCACAGCTATTTACCTCCAGAGGATAGTGTAGCAGTGAAAATGCAGACGTGGGCCTTTTGAGAGAGTAAAATCATATATTATTTCTTGAATTAACTGTTAGGATGAAATCTGCCAAAAAGCAGACGCAATGTATTCAGATAATAGGAAGCAAATATACAATATGTTTTGTCTTAGGATCTGAGTGAAATTTCAAAGATTGTGTACTTTAAAAATAAGAACATTTTTGTTGGACTTATTGTAACCATACAAGTAGCATAAAATTATTACTGTTCTCTTTTCCACAGTCTGAAGGATTGATGACCACTAATCACTGAGATATAAGCTTTTTGTGTTGTGCTTTCAAAACAGATCTAGATTGATGGATCACAAGGCAGGACATAGACTGACCAAAAAAAAGTAATTTTTTTGACCTGGAAACCAGGCAGTACGGCAAAGCAGCTGTAAAGGATAGTCTAAAAATTACATAAACTGGTAAGGCCACTCTTGATAACTTTCTACATAGTGATGGTAAACCATAAATATTTGAGGGTCCTACGGTTTACAGAGTCACCTACATGTTTTAGTATGTTATGGCAAGAAATTGCCAGATTTTTGCGGGCTTAAGACCAGGCAAGGAATTTTCTGAATCAAGAACCGGAACAGGCAGGTGATTCTGGGATCAGATTCTGGGTTATGTAGAACCCAGTTCCTGTGTATCATTATCTGAGTGGAAATTTGTCTGGAGTGTCTTGAACAGTAGTAGGTAAGGGCTATGCAGGCACTGTTTGGGAATGGGTGTTTTGTTGGGTTTATGGGTTTGTGTTGAGTGTGAAACCAGACTGCTTGAATGCTGCCCAACAGCACCAAAGGAAAACAGAAAAAAGCATTGTAGAGCGAGAGCACAGAAACCACATTAAGTGCAAACTTGGCTTAATTTGACAAGATAGAGAAGGATAAATTGTTTGTTTTTAGTCAAAATGGTTTTAGAGTTGTAACATTTTAGAGGCAACTTTGGCCTGATGTGCACCTACAATGGCAGTGACACAAAAACACATATTGCATACTATAAAGACTTCATACTTAGGGACGAAAGCACAAGAACTGCATCGATGCATCGATCTTTAGTGTAGAAGTAGCAAAACTAAAGCAAATTCAACCTACCTATAACAGTAGAATTGACAATGAAAAGTCATCCACTTTCCAGACAGAAGCACAAAGACTGAAAATATGTCAAAGAGTGGTTTTGTTGCTGAGACCATAGACATAGACCAGCTTTGATCCCCTTCTGTTGCTGGAAATGGCAATCTCCACTTGTGACTTCACACATATCATTTGCATACTTTAGCTTCCACTCTCTCAAATTATTGTAGAATCCAAATAGATTATACAAAGATTCAGTGTTAATATAACAGAAATAGATGTTCTTAGAGCTAATTTAGACACATCCGACTTCAGGAAATACAGAATAGTTCAGTTAAAAGGTTGACTGAAGGGCCGAGGTCTTTTTCCAATCTTGGAAAGTGTTCGAAATTGTCAAAAACGTTGGTGTTTTTAATTAATATCTTATAGCCTAGTTTGTCTCATTGAGAGTGCATATGTGTGATTTCATCAACCATGTTGTATTAGACATGAGCAATATGGATTTTTAGGGAAACTTATGTTCTTTTGAGGGTCAAGATACAGGTAAACATATGAAGGGGTTGGCATGTTTGGACATACAGCAGCAAAGTAACAACTATGTAATAAGCCTGAGTCAACATCTGGGAAAAAATTTTAAAGTGTTTCAGGTATATTCAGTAATGTTCTGTTTGCATAGAAGGGGTTTGATTTAAAACTTGTACCAGCTGAAAGGAAAGCCAGTCCCATTCATGCTTCAACTTCCAGGTCCACTTCAGAGATTTATAGCCACATACTAGACAGCCTTTAAAACTTGTGGTTTTTGGTGACAAAATTTTACAATTTTGATGCTACCGATGTCAACACACACATTGATAATGATTTCTTTCATTTATTACCCCTATTTAGTGGTACCAGTAGTATTTATACTGTATGGCAGGACAATACAGGCAATACTGGAAACTTCGATATTGATCTAATACCAGGTAAATATCCATCCATTATCTATACCCACTACTTCCTTTCCAACATATTCTCACTCCCAACCCGTCAACATATTGACGCTTGGTCAGGAAGCCGTCTGCGTCCAGTTTTGACGCGTCGGGTAACCCCTGTGCGTCAGTCATTGCCGCTCGCGGATTTTCCGGGTTGCGCCTCTTAGAGGTTTTTGGGTTGGGGGTCTGTGGTAATATGAATGATCAGGAATAATGGTTAATTTTAGGTACTGAGGTCTGGAATATGCTGAATATGGCTAATAGAAGTTAAATTTAGGGTCTGGGTCGGTTAGATTCCGTGCATTCTCTACATTTTAAAAATTGTTAATATGAGGGATCAGGGTTAATGGTTATTTTTAGGGTCTGACGTCTTGGATAGGCAGTATATAGCTAATGGAAGTTAAGTTTAGGGTCTGGGATGGTTAGTTTCGCAAATTTCCCACTCTTTAAAAAAACAAAGAAACGCGCTCCTCCTGCTCCGCCCCATCTCGTTAAGAACTGACCCAACAGGGTTACCCGGCGCGTCCGAAGCTGGACGAAGACAGCTACCTGACCAAGCGTCAATACGTTGACAAGTCGGAAGTGAGAATGGGTTGTCCTTTCAGGGTCATGGGTGTCACTGGTGCCCATATCAAGCAGTCACAGTGTGAGGGGCGGGGTACACCCTGGACAGGTCGCAAGTCCATCCAGGAACAAACGAGACAAACAACTATTTACTCTCTCACACACATACACACAAACACACACCTAGGGACAATTTGGAGTTCCCAATTAACCTAACAGTCATGTTTTTAGTCCAATGGAGAAAGCTGGAGTACCTGGAGAAAACCCATGCATGCACAGAGAGAACATTCAAACTACCCAGAAAGATCCTCAGGGCCAGGATTCAATCTGACGACCTTCTTGCTGAGAGGCAACAGCTCTACCAACTGTGCCACTGTGCCGCTGGCCAAGAAAATACAAGGCTAGTATTGCCAATAACAATGAATACCCTGATATTTTTTACCAGAAGTGTATAGTAACATTTACTTTGTTACAGTACCTAAGTATAATTTTTGAGTTTTAGTAATTTTACCAAGTATTTTTTGAAATCACAACTCTTATTTTATTACATTCAAAACTTAAAAGTAGCACTTCTACTTCTTTACATTACATTCTTTCAAGATACAAATTAAAGTATGATCAAACTCATCATGAATAGAGTGGATATGGACTCTAAAAATAAAATGTAAAAAGGTTTCATCCAATGATTCACTCCAATCAATTTGGAGACTTCACACTGCTGAATTTGTTTTTGGTTTATAAAGTCGGTAGTGCAAATAAAGTGTAAACAAATGTATAGATCTGGTATCTATCTGATACCAATGCTCATTTTGATATTGAAACTATTGACACTTACATCGACCCCCTAATAAAAAAGGTGTCAGTGGTTTAAAAAACTAATTGCAAGCAAACACACATGTCAACCCCTTCGGACGTTTACCTGTATAATGAGCCTCAAAAATCCGTAATTTTTGCAAAAATCCGTACTATTCGAGGAGGGGGTGGGGATGGGGGGTTGAGGGTTGCATCTGTGCGAAGAGAACTTATTTATAGCAGAAGAACAGGTTGGAAGCTGGTTATTTGATGTTATTTGTTGGGTTTTTTTACGTCCTACAGCAGGGGTGTCAAACTTATTTTCACCGAGGGCCACATGAGCGTTATGGTGGGCCAGTTGTAATAAACTTTGATGTTTCGTGTTTAACTTTGACTAAACAGTGTTTTAACACGTCCTCTTTTAAACACTGACAAGAACTAAGTGTATGATTGACTAAATCTGAAATAAATACAGAAATATTATTAAAAGTAAAACTAATACATTTTAACTCACTGATGAGTTTCTAGTGCATAGCTAGTATGCATTATGGCCGATTTAGTTTATGGTTGATGCAGCATATTTTCAGACATATTAATGTCTGACAATTGTGAGCTCAGTATTAACTGAGCTCACAGGGGCAGGACAATTATTATCTTTTACCTTTTAAATTTATTTTGTTGCTTTTAATCATGAATTTAAAGTTTACCATTGATATAAGAACAACTTTCATATTAAGTAAAAAATACATATATATATATATTTTTTTTTTTTAGGGGGTCCACACAGGAGTCACCCACGCGGGTTTTGAGTTTGACACGTGTCCCACAGGCTCTGACATGTTAAATACATTTGAAACTGAGGTTTTGAAAATATCTGTAAAACTTTAAAAAAATCATGAGATTGCTTTTTAGGTCAATAAGCCTGCAAAATGATTGAAAATCTGTGTAAATTATAGATAATCCGTACAACTTAACATGTATGAGCAAATGAAAGATACATTTAAACTAACACTAAATAAAAGGCAAACAGCAAAACATGTCTCCTAGACATTAACTGATAAGGTCGTTTTACAAAACCTGGCATGGTGCCTGTTAGAATGTGCACATCTCTAGCCTTGTGCATGGGTAGCTGTTTCACACCGACTGTGGCCTCAGGAACAGAGGTGTGTGTCTGTTTGGTGTTCACCACGGCAGGCAGCTGCAGTACAATGCAGCCAGATCCCAAGGTCAACCCACATCTGAGATTTAAAGCCTTTAATTTTTTTTTAAACTTGCCATTGCTGCAGCCAAATCCCCTTCCTCTTCCTCCTTCTCAGACTTTCCCTTCCTTTTTGCTTCATCCCACCACCCATGAAAGCGCAGTTGCTGCCAAAAACCTGCCACCCTCAGCACTGGTGGAGGCAAGTCTTTTTGGTCTGTCTCCCACACAAACATAAACAGTTGCTTACTCACAGGTTTGCTCATGCACACAAAAGCAGGTTACACCAGCATATCCTCCATCACGTCTCCTTCCCTCTCCTGTCTCTCTCCTTTTGTTTCTCTGTGACATCTACAACCCCTCCCCCACACTATCACAATTGTCAGCCAGAGTTGCCCACCATGTTGTCCATGGGCTTATTCTTTTTGACAGCTAAGGAAAACCACTGATGCTTTGCTGAAGTTTTTCAGAGAGTACACTGTAGAAAGAGAAAGGAACAGTATTCAAAAATATCTTTATTTCTAAACAATGTATGACCACTGGTGGCAAAGTTGCTTTTTTTCTGGTATTATTACTTTTCCAAATTGTTATTCTTTTATTTTTTGCTTTCAGAATTAAAAAGGAAATATTTTTCTACTTTTTACCTTTGGAAACCTTTTACCTTGGGCTTTTGTCTATAAAAAGGGAAATAACAAAACTAGTTTTACCTGATTAAGTAAGAAAGAGGGCTTCACTGTTCCTAACTGAAAGCTCTTCAGTATGAATGTAAAATATTTAATATCTGTCTCTCTCTGTGGAAAAAAGGAGTTTAGTGAAGGGAATGGCTCAGACAACAAATGTGAAACATAAAATCACAAATGTGAAATCAATACCATTCCATGCTCAGACGCAGCGTGCAATGTCTCAGCCACAATAATAACTCACCTGTTTCAAAAATATTTCAGCCTGCTGTTCCAACCGTTTCTATTTGTTTGTCGGGATGAGATACCTGTAAAGGTAAACTGCTCTTAAGTTCTGCAGTTTCTTTTGTGTTGTTCTGGTAAGGTAGAAGAAAAATCAATAGTCACTACAATGGCACAGTAACTGCTTTTTCACAACTTAAAAAAAAACAACACAACATAAATTCAGAAGTAGGCATTTATTCATTTCAAGCAAACAAAACAGTATCTGAAAAATTGTGCATTTTATTTGTTTTCCAACAGCATGGTGAAACTTTATTCAAACTATCAATACTTTTATGTTAAAAAACAGTACATTCACATGAAAAAAAGTGTTGTGGCTATTTAAATACACAAATGATTGTCTGAGTGTTTATTCTGGTCCTAAACCCTTTTACTATCATTATTTTACCTACTCTTTGGATTTTTGAAAGATTTGCTACAAGGACATTAATGTTGCCAGGAAAGTGGCCCAAAAAAGTTGTAATCAATCATTGTTTCATACTAAGAGCCTGGAGGTTCAGGTTGTGACAACAGTTGGGGACAGTAATGCTTCAGGAAAGTGGGTAGTGCTGGACGGTATGACTCAAATTGTATATCACGGTATTTTCAACAATTAAATGGGTATCACGGTATTTGACAGTATTTTTCTTTTCATCTCAGCCCAGCTGATAATGAAATGTACAATCGCTGCTTATTGATCAGCAAACCATGGTTAGTTTAAGTTTTTTTCTGCAACCCAGCAACTACACTCCCCGGCCACTTTATTTGGTACACCTCACAGCACTGCTATGCGCATTAGCAGTTAATGTTATTGATGAAGAAGCTTCTCAATGATGATAATGATAATGATCTTTGTTCAACCCTCCTTCATGACCATACCAAAATGCATGACTACTATCTACAACCAGGCAGAGAAGAAAAGACATGTAGAGGATTGAAACAGTGACACATAGTTTCTGTGTAGCAGAAAGAGAGTAACTTCAGATAACAGTGGGTTGCCAATCAATAAGCAACGTTTGTACATTTAATTATCAGCTGAGCTGTAATAATTATTCTTATTCTTATTTTTGATCTATGTTTGATCTATATCTTATTTTGATCTATGTTTATTCCTTATTGTTACTATCTTTAA
>JAUBOC010000170.1:14720890-14738049 GCA_032275365.1 Anablepsoides cearensis | reverse complement strand
TTCTCCTAAATCACTCGTACGCACAACTTAAGAACAAATCTGTTCGTACGAACGGTTCTTGCATGAGGCCCATTGTTCCTAAATTTACAACAAAATCCTCAATTTGCTTTATGTCTTGTAATGCCCCAAATTAGCTTTAAGCTACAGTTTTGATCATTTTAGCCATTGACCTGCGTGTTTAGGCCTTTAGCAACTTTATCCAATTTTATCTTTTAGTCACAGTTTTGTAAATTTTAGCTTTTAATAGTGTTTTGCTAACTGCTTTGCATGGTTTTCGCTTTTAGGCACTGTTTTGCTAATTTTATTTTTTTAGCTACGGTTAAGCTACTGTGTTTCTGGTGTAGGCTCGAAACTATTAGTTTAGTAAGTTTAGCCTTTCACCACTGTTTTGACATTTACTTTTTAGGTCCTACTGTTTTACAAAATTTAACTTTAAGTCACTTTTTTTATTCTGTTTTTCTCATTTTAATTATTCACTGCTCTGTTGAATTCAACTTGTGCTCTGATAATTTGAGCATCAGTTTTGAAACTTTAACTTTTGTGAATTTTAACATTAACAATTCAGTTTAATTTTCAACAAATTTCCGCAATGTCATTCGCTGAGCTTTTTATATAAAAAATACTATTTTTCTTGTTACTGTTCTGTATTTCATTGTGCAGCTTGGATATAAAACATGCAAAACACCAAGACGTGTGGGAATAGTGTGCTGTGACTTTCGGAAGCAGTGTCTCACACAACATTGACAAAATTTGGTTCAAATCTGTGAGGAAAAATATTATTTTAGATCAATAGAACAGAATTTTGGCAAATCACATGAGAAAACCCAACTTCTGCATCAGATTGTTACTCGGTGTGTCTCTCACTGCTTTAAGACATTTTTCATTTAAATTCCCTCAGAATACATATAATGCACAACCAAGCTTCCATAGACTTTAATTAAAGTTTAGTTAAAAAACTTCAAAATTGGAAATGAGTCTTTTCATCTTATTTTTCCTATATGCAAAACATAGCAATTTCCAGTTTATGTAAGCTGTCCTAAAGAAATAAAACATGTACTGTAATGATTACTAAAATTTAAATTTTCAGGATCAAACCCACTCAACACAACTGTCTCACCTCTGTTACAAAAACACTTCCAGTCAAATTTTGCAGATTTTTATAGGTGTTTATGCAAACTAATATGAGACAATTGGTTCATTTTCTTCTGCCAGTACTAACCTGATTATCCTCAGTACACAGGAGGCCTTAATGTACTAACAGGACTGAATCACGTCTAGTAACTGCTGCTTCCTCCTGAGGGACAGGCCTGTAAGCTACAACATGAAAATATTGGATTACACTAAAGTACAGGCCCCACTTCTGATAAGCACAGCTGTCTAAATGAATAACACTAGTTTATTTGTTTTGAACCTAAAATGTGGAACACACAGTTCTAATAAAAGAGTGATGTCATATTTGTTACAAACTGGTAAAGGTGTTAAACTTGATCACTTTTTATCAGCAAGCTGCTGCTTTTTTAGAGCTTCCATATAATAGGTTGTGACTGATAAAAGTACAGACAAAAAAAAAACACAAGTTAGTTTCCACATATAATCCCATGTGAGTAACCGGGGATTGTTCATAAGTCTCTTCACACAACATATGATGTTAAAAAGATTAGTCTGAATGTAAATGGTCTGTGCCAGGGAGTTGGCGAGGTAGCGATGGTTATTACAGCTCCCAAATAGGCCGACACTTTGGAAGTCACTTGTGAGCCATTTGGGAGCTTAAAGAGCTGGCTCTCAAATGGGTACTCACGAGCAGCACTAAGGGAGGAGCTGTTTGAGAGTGAAAAAGGTCGGTTATTTTGGCAAGCTGAGTTAAAAGTCATGGTGAGGTCTTTAGGTGTGTATTAAGAACACGGTGGTCTCCCCATCAAGAGTGAGATCATTACAGCACAATAGAAATGATGTGCCGTCGGAGGGCCCACAAAAAGAACAAAGAAAAACTATGGCTAATTGAAATGTCATTAGTTTGAAAAAGCTGGCATGGCAGCAAACAAACGTACAGAACAAAACACAATAGAGAGTAGAGAGCCATAATAGAACAAAATGAACAGAACAAACAAATGTGCCTAAAACACTGGAAAAGCAGGACGTATATAGCCCTCCTATAGTGTCAGCTTTCGGCTAATATCCATGGCATTGTAAGGGTTTGACGAGGAATGAACCCAGGTCCGGACGGAGGAGAGGAGTTTACAAAATAAACATTTTTATTAACAAAAATAAAACAAAAAGTGGCAGCAAACTTACAAAAACTCTGTAGACAACGAGGAAACAACAAGGGGATCATAACACTGGGTGATAACCAAACAATGATCCAGCCAGGGTGTGGAGAACTGAGCCAGAATATATACAAACACAGGGAATCAGGAGATGAACAACAGCTGATGAAAATGAGTGACAGGTGAGCATAATTACAAAGAGAATGTGACACTGAAACAGACTGAGGGAAGATGAGTAGTAATGGCACAGAGAGAACACAGGAGGGAGGTTTAACACAAGACAACAGACAACACATCCTCACAGTACCTCCCCTCTATGTATCGACACTGGACAGTACGACACGGACACGGGAGGGAGGCGGGGGGTTAACAACAACACAAGACGGAGGGCCAGAAACAACAAAGACAACATGGACTACGAGACCTGAACAGACAAGGAAACAAAAGAAAATTCAGAAAAAACAATGAAAAGCCGACAGTGATGTCCGGGGCAAAAACAAAACTAAACAGTCACTAAGATATCTCAGCTGCAGACGGCGTGGAGATGCTGGCTCTGGAGGCTACAGCAGACAACGAGAAGAGCTCAGTTGGAGCTGCAGCAGGCGTGAAGGTCTCAGCTGGTGCAGGCAGAAGGACCTCCACTAGGGCTGCAGCGAACATGGAGACCAACACCAAAACCGCAGCAGATGGGGTAACCACAACTTCCCTCCCCCTAAGACCCTCCACACAGGAGGTAAAGGTGTCGACCCTCGCCAGAGCGTAGGAAGCGGTGGAGGTGTCAACCCTCGTGGAGGTGGTGGGAGTCCAGGAGGTGGAGGCATTGACCCTTGCTGGAGCATAGGAAGCGGTGGAGATGTCGACCTTCATGCGGTGCTGGGAGTGCAGGAGGTGGAGGCGTTGACCCTCACAGAGGTGCCGGCTGCCGGAGGACAACACATCCTCACAGGCGTTTGGGGTTGGTTTTGACGTAACCGAAAATTCTCCCATAATATATTTACTATCAAATTTGTTTCACATCCTTGGATTTTCTTTTTTCATCTCTCATCTTGTACTCAGTCAAAAAAGTTTAAATGAATCTTAAAAATTTACTCTAAAATAGTAAATGATTAGGTTACCAGACTGTTATAGAGGGGTACTGAAACACATTCCATTTTTTTTTTTTTTTTTTTTTTAAACGTTATGAACTTGAATAACCACTATGGTCTTGTGGTCAGGTTAAACTGACCCATATGTTAACTTCAAGAAAAAAATAGAAATTGTTTCAAAAATGTAAATACAGATACAAAATGTAGAGCAGAACAAGTAGTACAACATGAAGATTGGCATTGTCAAACAAACAACGACTGATGAAGCAAATTGAACCATTTTGTACCATTTCCACAAATTACATTTTGCTTAGATGCAAAATGTAATTTGTGACACTTTCTATTTATTTATTTATTTATTTATTTATTTATTTATTTATTTATTTATTTGTTTGTTTGTTTGTTTGTTTGTTTGTTTGTGATCTTTGCAGAGATATTGTTTGCAGCTCAAGCACAAAGGGATTGTCTTTCTGTTATTATTTGTGGGGCAGACCCAATATATTTTTCTTCTAGAATCCGGACCATACAGTAGGGTTGAAGGTGGGACTCTCATGGTTGATGTTGAGACAGGGATGGAAGGTGAAATCACAACTGACTTATGAACATTGAATTGTGAAGGGGGCTTTGTGATGACACAGGTGCATTGTGGTGAAGAATGGACATACAAGTATCACACTTTGGCTCTTTTTTAGACAATGTGAAATAATGGTAGCGATGTCTGTGAAAGCAGATCTAAACGAGAGTGAAGACCTGTCCCTCATCTGCAACATCTGGGGGCTTGTAAGATCTTTTGAAAGGTCTAAAGTGACACTGTTGCCAAATTACATTCCTGGTCAAAAAAAAAATGTTGCCACCATAAAAAAAAGGTCACACGATAATATTTCATTGGACCGTCTTTAGCTTTGATTATGGCACACATTCGCTGTGGCATTTTTTTTATAACTTTCTTCAATGTGACAAGATTTATTTCCATCCAATGTTGCATTCATTTTTAATGAAGATTTTTCATTGATGATGGTAGAGTCTGACTGCTGCACAAAGTCTTCTCCAGCACATCCCAAAAATTCTCAATGAACTCTGCAGAGCCAATCTATGTGTGATGTCTCATGTTCCCTGAACCACTCTTTCACAATAACAGCCCCATGTTTTCTGACATTGTCATCTTGGAATATGGTTGTGCCATCAGGGAAGAAGCAGTCCATTGAAGGAATAACCTGGTCATTCAGTATATTCAGGAAGTCAGCTGACCTCATTCTTTGAGCACAGACCGTTGCTGAACCTAGACCTGACCAACTGCAGCAACCCCACATCATAGACCTTAGTTAAATCCACGTGGACACTTTATTTGGGCAGGCAGTCTATTTCTGCCACATGGTGGGTTCAGAGACACATCAGTGGACTCATTGAAGGATCTATACACTCCAGCAATAAGACATAGACAAATATATACAGTATAAATCCAGGTCCTCGTCAACATCAATCCACATGGCACTGCAACTTTTGTCCTCCAATGGTTTGCTGTAGAATTGGCAATTACTTTTAGTAAAGATGGCAAGAACAAATCAAAACATGTCTTTATGTCACTTAACAGTAACCCTTGTGGTCACAGAGGCCACGTTGACGACCTTAGCATCAGCTGCCCTGCCGGGTACATCAAGAGGTACTGAGTTCCAACAGATGTTTCCACTCATGGAGTCGAAGATTTCAGCAGTTTCAGCACCAGTGAAGTCCTGATCAGATGTCTGTCTTCTGACTGATAAAAATATATATTATCATCATTTTCGGAAACCTGCTCATCTGAATCAATATGCTTATCTGAATCAATATGAGGCGGCTGTGGCAGAGTGGTTAGGGGAGTCGTCCTGGAACCGGAAGGTCACCGATTCAATCCCCCGTCCAGCTGTCCAGTTGTTGTGTCCCCAATTTAACCCCAATGTCTCTGATGTGTGTCCCATCAGTGTATGAATGTGATTGGCACTGATTAGTCTCCATAGTTGATTGTCCATGTTAGCTTTGTAGGAGATCTGGTAGAGTGCTGTGTGAATGGGTAAATGAGGACACAGATTGTAGTGTGAAGAGCTTTAAGTGCTCTGGTTCGGTAGAAAGGCGCTATACAAGTACAGTCCATTTACCATTTACCATTTCTCTATAAACCCTGCTTGATTTTCATCAAAAATGTGATCTAGAGCTTCACTTGAACTGATTTCTTTATATATGATAAGGATATCTGCGTAGGTCCTTCAGGAGAAAAGAGCAGCCAATTTAATGTGGTAATTGATTGTTGTGATTTTTTGGGTTTGGTTTTTTACCAATAGGACAGTAATGTGATTGGGGAGAATGCTGCTCAGTTTGGACATTTTCAAAAATGTCCTAAGGTTTAAAGTAAATCCAATGTAAAGCTTTTTTATTTTCCTTCTTGGTGATGGTGCTGTTGAAGACACTGTCATATTGGTGGTGAAACAGTGGGATGTTAGTTAGCTCTGCATGCCACTGATGGCCAAGACCTAACAAGAGCCATGGGTGGTTCAGCCTGGTGGGTAAAATGTGCACAAGGTTTCATATCCTTTGATTTCATTCTGACTTGTTCTTCTGTCTATGTCTATGTGTTTCTATACATTTGTTCATGTTAGAATTCTGTCTCCTCTTTGAATTTATTTAATCAAGTCAGGAGTTTTAATACATTCTGAAACTGTCACAACACCCATTTCCAGTTCTACAAAACAAAGATGTACTTTTCCCTGCACAGATAGATGCAGATACGTTTTATGGAAGTTTGATCATTCTTAAAGCCTCCACTGAACAGCAGATATGTAGAACCTAACAAATGTACATTACTTGACATCCTAAATGCTGAATGATAGTTGTTTATCACAGAGTTTTACACTAGAGATGGGATAAATGGCTCTTTGAAGGGATCTGGATTTTGAGAAGCCATTTGTTTCATAGAGCCGTTCAAAACAGCCTTTCGATTTTGAACATTTTACGTCATCACGTAGCCATAAGTAATGACGTCATCCCAACACGTGGGTGGAACCCCCCTCCCCCTTTCAACGTGAGCTTCTGTACTCCACAACTCCGCCCGTTTTCCGTGAAAAAGCAAAGCGGGAGCAATTTAAGTATGAAAAAAAAAGATTTTATGAGGAATAAAAGAAATAAAACTCAAATAGCTTGTTACTGCCTGCAATTTGGCTCCTATCATTTGTTGTACAGAGCCGCTCAAAAAATTTGTTAGCGAATGTCACATCTCTATTTCAAACTAAGATACTCTTGTGTTGAGAAATTGTGAAAGTGTAGTCGTTTTGGTCAACCCTTGCAAATAACATTATGTGTAATATCACAATCAGTACATGTAGAATTAACTGAATTGCAATTAATTGATTAATTTCAGTTAGTTATGGTGGCTAAGATTACATACGATGTGTAGCACTTGGGGTATGTGTTAGGCTGTGATGCTCAGCTCAGAACACACAAAAGTTTACTGCATTATTTGTAAATTTGACTGAGTTGTAGCCATTTAAATTTTCTAATGTCAGTTGGCTGTGATGACAAACTTAAATTAGGTTGGCTCCGAAAGTTAATTACTGGTAAATCCACATCCAGTTTACTTTTTAAATGTTTCATTATAATCCGTCCAGTGGTTATAAGACATTTTTCAAACAGACAGATTCTTGAACATACACTGACAAAAAACATAATTATCCACCTTCTCTTTTTGGTGGCAAGCAATAACAATGTTAACTGGCAAAATAAAAGTTAAAGGATTCAAAACAGAAAAAAAAGAGAAAATGTCATTGAATAAAGTTTGTTGGATAACAGTGATGTTGGTTTAGCCATAAATCTAGACTGAAATGAATTTTCTGCAATGTCTATGACTTCAATTTAAGCCACAGAAATAATATCGCCCCATCATCAGTAAGTTTTTGGAGGTAAAGTGGTGGAGTAAATGCAAACAGCACACAACTGTCCCTGCCATCAGCTTACTCGTAATGGCTCTTCTGTCCCCCAGCTGTCCCTTCCAGTATCTGTGTGTGTGTAAGTGTGTGTGTGTTGGTTATTATGTTTCTTTGGCATGCTCTCTCCTTGACAACCTAATTACTACTTTCAGCAATACACTGACATACAGATCGAAAACTGCAATCGGGAATGAGGCTCATTTTGACAGGGTGCTGCTTTATGAGATGTTTGTGGAAGAGATTTTTCTCCATTTTCTGTTTTTGTTTTCCATTTCCAGCTCAATGGGTAATTATTCACACTGCCAGTGCCATAGAGAAGAACAGAAAAGAGGCTCTGACAATGGAAGGGAATGAGCTGAGATTTGTGGGAAAACAAAAAGAAGGTGACTTTCTCTTATTGACTTTGAGATGAGTAACTGCATTTGTAGTGAAATCGATGTGAGTTGATGGATTGATACATTCTCTTGCTTGTCTTAAAGGTTATTTTGTAAAACTGTTTCATCTCCAACAGCTTACTAAAGAAGAAATAATTGGCTGTTATAAAGAAAGAAGACGACTCAATTAAAGAAATCGATTAGTCTGAATAATACTGTATTTTATATTTGTCTCTTAGTTTGAAGCACAACGCCAATACAGTACTATTGCAAACATTTTAAACCACATCTACAGCAAAAAAGAAAATACATATATATTGAAGGTTCCTCATTCAAGATGGCTGCCACAAACAAGAAGACAAATAAACCCAGCCAGTATTACAGATACAGAGCCAAACTTCAATGTGGTGGCAGATTAGGCCAACTGCAACAAATACCAGAGATGGGATAAATGGCTCTTTGAAGAGATCCGGATCTTGGGGAGTCATTTGTTTCATAGAGCCGTTCAAAAGAGCCGTTCGATTTTGAACGTATTACGTCATCATGTACAGAAATACATCATCACGTAGGGAAATACGTCATCACGTAGCCGTACGTAATGACATCATCCCGTCACATGGGTGGAACCATGTGATTGTCAAGCGGAAAAGCCACTCCCCCTTTCACTGTGAGCTTCTGTACTCCACAACTCTGCCTGTTTTCCATGAAAAAGCAAAGCTGAAGCAATTTAGGTATGAAAAAATAAAGATTGCATGAGGAATAAAAGAAATAAAACTACAAATGTCTCGTTACTGCCCCGCGATTCGGCTCCTATCATTCATTGTAAGGAGCCGTTCAAAATATTTGGATCGTTCGCGAACGTCACATCTCTAACAAATACTGGCCGGGCGGTATGATCCAAATTTTATATCACAGTTTTTTCAACAATTATACCGGTATCACGGTATTTGAAGTTATTTTGCTTTTCATCACAGCTCAACTGATAATAAAATATACAAATGTTGCTTAATGATCAGCAAACTGCTGTCAGCTGAAGTCACTCTTTCTGCAACACAGAAACTTTTTCTTGACTTTTCTTTCACTGTACGTCTGTCTGTGTTGCTGTTTCCCTCCTCTATATGTCTTTTCTTCTTTATCTGGCTGTAGACAGTAGTCACATGTTATGGTAGAGTCGTGAAGGAGGTGGGTTGAGCAAAGATCATTATCAGGATCATTTTTGTTTTATTTAATAAAGCTTAACAGGACATCTCAGCATCTGTGCACCAGTCAAGCCCAGTACAAAACCACTTCCACCGGGCTTTTCACAATAGAAGCACGTTAGAATCTCCACGCATTTATGTTGCACATGAAATCTATCCGTGCACATCACTGAAGAGGTGTATATGTTGGGATTGTGTCTGCTTACCTGTTCAATTATCTCTCACCTGTCAGTAATTTCCCATTAGTGTTCCTCAGCTGTTGTTCATCTTCTCTCCTCCTCTGTGTGTATAAATACTCCTTTCTTGTCTTCACTCATCGCTGGATCATTGTATATGGATTACTCCTCCTGTTTCATTGTCCTCCGTGTCCCTCAGTGTTTTAGTTTATTTTAGCTGCCCTGACAGCTCTTTTGTTTTGTTTTGTTTTGTTTATTAAATAAATCCTTTTTTACTTTAAAACTATCCTCCGTCCGGACTTGGGTTCATTCTGCTCCACAACGTGACAGAATGATCCAGCCAAATGACGAACCCACCGGGAGGATGAGTTTTTCCGAGGACCCAGCTGACATATGCCTCCTCCAGGACTTCTCCCCCACCGAGGCGCTCGAGATCCACAGGACCACCCGCACCTTTATAGATGCCGGGAGTCCTGCTGTGGACCTGTGGAGAAGCTGGGTGGCAACCGAGGCTTTTATCAAGTTGTTTATTCAACATTCGAGTCTCGCCACCCACCCTGGCATGCTGGATCTCTTTGAGGAAGCTCTGTGTGACAGAGGAATCCTCCATGCAGCCCTTCTCCCCTCGACAGTCCAGTCAGCTGCTGATCTTCCTCCACCGTCTTCACCACCACCAGAGGAGGAGGATCAAGGCTCAGAGCTGCAAGTCAGTTCCTCTCACCGCCATCGCCGCCGTCGGAAAAAGACGGTGGTCACCCCTGAGCCTCCAGGTCCTTGCTCCGTCGAGCCACCAGGTCCCTGGTCCCTGCTCCGACGAGCCACCTGGTCCCTCCGCCTCCATCTGCGTTCCGGCGAGGGTCGACGCCTCCACCTTCATCTACGCTCCGGCGAGGGTCGACGCCTCCACCTTCATCTACGCTCCGGCGAGGGTCGACGCCTCCACCTCCATCTGCACTCCGGCGAGGGTCGACGCCTCCACCACCTGCTCTCTGGCAAGGCTCGACGCCTCCACCTTCTGCGCTCCCCAAGGAGTCGATGCCTCTACCGCTTTCTGCGCTCTCCAGAGGGTCGACGCGTCCACCTCCTGTGTGGAGGGTCTTGAGGGGAGGGAAGTGGTGGTCACCACCCTGGTTGCTGTGGCAGTGTTCCTCACTGCAGCCCTTGTGGAGGTGTGAAGTCCCCGGGTCAGCTTGAGCCTACAAAGCCCCCGTGTCAGATTGTGAAGTCCCCGGGTCTGCCTGAGGCACCTGAGGTCTCTACACTGGTCTCTGCTCCTGAGGCCTCTTCGCCAGGTACAGGCCCACCAGAGTTCTCACCACCAGCTACAGCTCCAGTGTTTCCTGAGCCGGCCTCATCAGAGCCTCCTCCGCCGGCCTCATCAGAGTCTCCAGAGTCGGCTCCCCCAGGGCCCCCGGGTGGGATTGTAAAGTCCCTGGGTCTGCCCGAGTCCACGCCCGCTGCAGCCGAGACCTCACCGCCTGCAGCAGAGACCTCACCGCCTGCAGCCGAGACCTCCACGCTGCCTGAGCTCTCCTCGACAGCTGCAACTCCTGAGCTCTTTTTTCCGGCTCCTCCAGAGTCCTCTGAGCTCAATCTCCCCAGCGGCCGGGCTCCGGACCACCAACCAGAGCTCCGTCTCCTCCGCAGCCGAGTCCTGGGCCGTCCTCCAGAGCTCCATCCTCGTCGTGGCCGGGTCCTCGGCCGACCTCCATCCTCGTCGTGGCCGGGTCCTCGGCCGACCTCCAGAGCCCCGTCCTTGCTGCCGCCGGACCCACAGCCGACCTCCAGAGCCTCGTCTTCGCTGCAGCCGGACCCACGGCCGACCTCCAGAGCTCCATCCTCGCTGCGGCCGACCTCCAGAGCTCCATCCTCGCTGCGGCCGACCTCCAGAGCTCCGTCCTCGCTGCGGCCGACCTCCAGAGCTCCGCCTCCGACGCGGCCGGGTCCACGGCCGCCCTCCAGAGCTCCGCCTCCGACGCAGCTGGGCCCACGGTCGTCCTCCAGAGCTCCGACGCGGCCGGGCCCACGGTCGCCCTCCAGAGCCCCTGCTTTGCCTGTGTTGGGTCCCTGGGCACCTGAACTTCCTGCCCTTCAGATGTGCCTAGGGCCATCTTTGTGACTTTTTTGTTTTGTTTTTTCCCAGGGTTCTCCTGTCGGTTTTTGGTTTCATTGTCTGTAAATCTTGTTTTGTGTTTCCCTCCGTCCTGTCTTTGTGTTTCGTACCCCCCACCTCCCACCCGTGCTGGTTTGTTAATCGTCTGGAAACGATTCATTAAGGGGGAGGTACTGTTGGGATTGTGTCTTGTCTGTAGTCTCCCTCTTGTGTCCTCCTTGAATCATTGCCCATCTATTCTCCTCAGTCTGTTTCCTGCTGCTTACCTGTTCAATTATCTCTCACCTGTCAGTAATTTCCCATTAGTGTTCCTCAGCTGTTGTTCATCTTCTCTCCTCCTCTGTGTGTATAAATACTCCTCTCTTGTCTTCACTCATCGCTGGATCATTGTATATGGATTACTCCTCCTGTTTCGTTGTCCTGCGTGTCCCTCAGTGTTTTAGTTTATTTTAGCTGCTCTGACAGCTCTTTTGTTTTGTTTTGTTTATTAAATTAATCCTTTTTTACTTTAAAACTATCCTCCGTCCGGACTTGGGTTCATTCTGCTCCACAACGTGACAGTATACTACATTCAGTAAAGACAAAAATAGGAGTGTTTTTTTTTTTTAACATCAGTCAATTTAAAGAGCAAAATCGCCACTCACTGCCAATTGTGGAGAAGGCTGCTCCAACAATAAAATTAGCTTGCTAATGCGCATAGCGGTTCTGCGAGAAAAAGTGTCCTCTGTGAAAAAGTTCACTGGCATGGTATGTATTCAGAAAATTCTTATGACAACAAAAATAAAAAACTGGTTTTTGGTACAAATCAGTATACCACCCAGCACTACTTGGAACACTACACATTAAGCAATATTTTTACTTACACCTTAGAAAAATATCACATGAACCTCTGTCTTGATTTTAATGATAGTGATTTATTGGATGGAACACACACACACACACTGAGAACTAAACTATACGTCTACCAGAACTAGTTGTTAATGACAGCAAGCAGGCAAAGATATATCCACTGAAATACTACGTTTGACTGATTATGCCAGCTAACTTAACATTACAATACAAGCTTGATGATAGTTCAGCAACAAAGACCAAACGCTGCAATTTTTTTCTGTAGATTTTAAGCAGTAGTTCAGGTATTTATTTAGATCTTCAGTCAACCCTCAGGAGTGTGTGGCAAATCCCTGTAATGTCTCAATTAATGCAAACATCAAAAGTATGGCCTTCAGCTTGCCGTATGCTAATTCACATACTCTACACTGTATTATTCCATGAAGGAAAGCACATGGGTTAATTTGGATTAATACTGCAAGTGTGTTAAACACGGGTCAAATGCTTCAGGTAAAAATCAAAGAGATTATAACAGCTGTGTTTAGAGCTGCTGTTATGGTGTATAACTCAGACATCAAAGATTTGTTAACAATTCCTAAAAATGGTGTTAAGAAGGGTGCACTCATATTGCTCTTGTTTTACTACATTTATATTGCTCTCATAAAATTAGGAGTCCGAGATTGACTCGGCCAATGAAAAACACATAATCAGAATTCAACACTGAAGCTGAAATTTATGTAATTACAGGAAACCAGTAAATATTTTGTGTGTGTATGGGTCTTTTAATACTTTCTTACTAAAACAATCTAATTCGTAAATAGTATCATAAACAGCAATCAAAATCATCAGAACATGAAAAACAAAGAATGAAGTATTTGAAGAAATTGTTTTAGTACTAAGAAATGCTAGCCTAATATTATCAAATAAAGCAATAAATAATCATTCAAGGATTATTTCTCCTTTATCTGAAATTATATCCAGAAGGTCACTCAGGAAGAAGAGGATAAAGGTGGCAGAGTTGAAGCCACATGAAAGCTGGACCAGTTCTCCTAGTTATTTCTCAGCTTAATTACTTGTAATTTCTGTCTGTATTTTAATTGTATTTCTCTACTTTGCTTATAACAAAAACAGCAACAAAAAAGAAAAAAACACTGAGCTGGACTGTGCTTTTAGGCCTAATTTACTGTACATTGCATCTGCTCCGACCTCTGCAATAAAAATGAACCCATTATAGTCAATGTCATTTACAGTGCATCCGCAGGGCAGCGTGTACACAGCAATTCATCAAAATTGGATTTGATCCTACTTTCGCTGGATGATGGAGCAAGTGCAGAGTCAACCCACACAGATCTGACCACACGAACAGGAAAAGGAACAAGCTTAATGTCCATATTTTCAAAATAATTCACCAATGACAGACTACATTTTGTTATGGGGTCCTAAAAAGTTAGGATTCATCTGTGGGCTATACAAAACATGCTCATTTGATTTAATTCACAAAATGAATATCAGATAATGAAATTTCACCTTTTCAGTTCTGCCTGTTGTTCTGAGCTCTCTTCAGAACGTGCTGTATGCAGCAGTTTCTATGGAACCCCCCCCCCCCCCCCAACCTTTTGTTTACAATACTTCCGCCCTCTGCCAGAAGACTACTTTTAGTTTTCTTCCAGTAAAAAGTACTATTTTTCCAAGTGCGAGGAGGAGCAGGCAGGAGGAGCTGAAGAGTGGACTTTACACGTTCACAGACTCCTGTGAACGCATGAAAGACAGCTCCAGGAAGGCACTACTGCTTGCAGGAACAGTGGTCAGATCTTGATACCTCATGTTGGTCTGGCATCAGTTTCCCAGGAGTTCAAATCACCCAGTTTGTTGGAGGTGATTTTCTCAGATGGAAGAGAACATGCAGGGTGATATCAACAAAGTTTCAGGTTCAGTTGTGTCTTGTTAGCACACTATTGGCAGAAAAATAACTTTCAAAAGGAACCCAGTTCATCTGGAGTATTTCACAAATAAAGTAAATGGTAAATGGTCTGAACTTATAGAGCGCCTTATCAAGTCCCTCCGGACCCCAAGGCGCTTTACACTAACAGACATTTACACATGCACACACTGATGATGGCAAACTACATTGTAGCCACAGCTGCCCTGGGGCACACTGACATAGGCGGGGCTGCCATGCACCGGCGCCACCGAACCCTCTGACCACCATCAGTAATAAAAAGGATTAAAATAAAAAGGATTAAAATATAAGTTTGATAAAACAAAGTTCCGTCACTTTAAAAGGTAAATCCTATAAAGTTAGGCTGACTAATCTGCAGATGCGGCCCGAACCTGGGGCATAGATCAGTAATCCTTTTTTTTTTTTTTTTTTTGTTCCCTTTGGTTCCATTCGGTTTAAGTATTGAGAGCATTTTTTTTCTTAGAGCATTTTGGGAGAGCATTTTTGTCAGAACCAAACTCAAGACTCAATAGGACTTCAGCAAAACTGGAAGCAGGAGAAAAACTGAAACAAGACAGTAAAACTGAAAGGAGGACAAAGCTAAAAGTTAGGGTTGAGACTAGATGAACTGACCAATGAGAGAGAGACATTTGTCTTCCACTCTTTCTAAAAAAAAATACCAAGATGTGTTTTAACTTAAAAGAAACCAAAGTGTGAACTTTGAAATTGAACTTTCTAATCACTGCATTTCCATTACAAATGTGTGCAAAATTTGTCGACATTCTGTTAATGTCAAAAAAACACAGTTTAGCAATTCTGGTGTTTCCATTAAGTAAGAAATTAAGTCACGTGTGAATACGCTTGTTCTTGCGATAGGTCGTCACAAACATGGCAGCAATGGATGTAAACAATCATGCTACCACGACACTAGTGATCAACGTTGGTGTCTTATCGAGGCTTTCGAGCGACAAGTCCCTGATACTTGGGAGCGGATACGTATGTGGCGTTTTTGGGAAATTGTAGTCAGTGACTTTACTACTTTCTTTTACAACTCCGGTGAATTTACTACTATTTCTGCTTCTGTTGTTATCTTTTTTGCCAATAGAAACAGCCAGTTCTTGATCATGTGAATCCCGTAATGCAAAAAAAAGTGTTTCCATTGCAGTTTTGTAAAATACACCAATTTCAATACGGCCGAAAACCATCTCATCCTAGCACAAAACTATTTTGTCGAAAAACGTAAGTTTTTTTTTCAAACGCGTTTCCATTGAGCAAATGTATTTTCAAAAATCTAATTTGCGCAATTTCATGGTCAATGGAAATGCAGCTACTCACCCAAAAGATATCACTGGATAAGCAAACACACGTTTAAATCATGAAATAATATGACAAACAAAGATAAGATACAAAGATAAACAATAACAGTTGTTGCTTTCATCAGTTCTGTGGTTATTCAGAGTTCCACAGAAACTTGGGAACACTCAGAATCAAATTCCAGATAAGATCATTGTCAGATAAGGGAGGTGGTTTTAGGGCCAAGGGTCCAGCCAATAGCTTCGTTCATCTCCTAAGCCCAAACCCCCAGTTTTCTACTTTAATTACAAATCAAAGTTATTTTAGTTAGACATAGATGTGTTTGGTTTTTACAGAAATGTCAGGATCTTGGCTAGAAGCTGGTAAAAAAAACTTCTATTAACACCCAAGACAGTTAAAACTACAAGCAGTTGAAGATAAAACTATGAACGTGAAAATAAAATCAGAGATGTCAAACTTACATTTGTGTTAAATAGTGTTATTTTTAGTTTTGATGTTGTTTTATCATCACTACTTTTATTACTTAGGGTTCTGTATGTTGTATTTATGATTAAATAAAAATTAATTAAACAGTTTCAAAGGTAACAGATCTTTCTAATACTCAGTTTTTTCACATAATGATTGCTGTATGTTCCGCCCTTTAGCTGTTGGCCTGTAGAAACTGTGTTGAATAGCCCTAAAGTACACGATACTGCCTACATGAATAACATCATGTAGGCAATATGCCATAACATCATTCGTTCAAAATCTAACGATGGCTGTACGAAACAAATAGTTTGTCAAGATCCTGATCTTTGTAAAAAGCTCTTTACCCCATCTCTTCTTGCATGCAATACTCAACTTGACCTGCCTGGATCCACCACTGAACTGGATCCAAAAATGTGTTTAGAACTGGAAACGGAGACACCAATTGATGAGAACTGAGAAAGACCTTGTACTAGTTGGACACAAATTGAGATGGGAAAGGAAAAAGAAAATAAGAAATCTGGAAAAACTCTCATTTTGTTACAACTCTGCTAAATAGACTTGGCAAAATGGGAAAGATGCAGAGTTTGATCGTCTTTGTACAAATTTGTAACAATGTTATTTATAAAGTGGTAACTAAAAACAAAAGTACTGGGCTCCCAAATACTATACAGCCGGAGGTGCCAGCAGGAACCAACCTGTGTGTATCCAGCCAACTTCCATGGGGTTTTCTTAAATGTGTTCAAATTTCTAACTGTAAATTTTAGTATGAATTGCGCAGAACTGTCACATCACACAATAAGTGGCTTAACATGCTAAAATAGTGATAGGATCTGCGAGTGCTTTAAAACCCGTTATTTTAATCCTCTCTGCTGCTTCATGTGGATAACATTTAATCACAATCAGGCCCCATAATAGACCAATCAGCCATCATTATGACCACTGACAGGTGAAAGGAAAAACATTGATTATCTTGTTACAGTGGCACCTGGCAGTGGGTACGATGTATTAGGCAGCTAGTCAACATTTTGTCCTTGAAATTGATTTGTTGGAAGTAGGAAAACAATAGGCAGGCCTAGGGACTGAGATGACTTTGTTAAGGGCCAAACTGTACTCACTATAAACTTGCCTGATCTCAGCATCTCTGCAACTACAGTTGTCTGATTTTGCCCAGTTTGTAGTAATTAAAATGTACCAAAAGCTGTCCAAGGACAGAAAAAACAACTGTCTGGAACAATGGACCTGTAGTCAATAATTAATCTGTAGAATATGCAAAAAAATTGATGTATGGAGTCAACCAACTTGCAACTTACAGGACTCAAATAATCAGCTAAAAAGCATATGAAAGAAACTAAACTATAAGGCATGGTACTGAAGTAGCAGGTTCAGTTAGTTCGAGAAGTGTTATTAGTCCAGATGTTTCTGCTAAGATTCTGTTAAAAACAACTT
>JAUBOC010000170.1:14638810-14651341 GCA_032275365.1 Anablepsoides cearensis | reverse complement strand
GATTTTGTCTTCTTCTGCTGCCTTTCATTTATTTATGTTTTGTATTTTAATTATATTGAATTTATGTTTTTTTAATGTAATGAAATGAATAAACATTATTAATTAAAAAAAGATACCCTGCTCAAGCTGCTGCCCCCGTGACCAGACTTCGGATAAAGTGGAAGATGATGATGGATGGATGGATGGATGATAAATCTTGTCATTTGACTTTAACTTATTTTAAAGGGCTAGCATTCATTAAAGAGAGGATATTATTTAGTTTGCAGGCACATACAATCAAGTACCTATAGCCATGTTTCCAATTTTAATGAGCAAACTTTAATTTAGAGAAAACTTTTAAACTGTTGGAAAAAAGAAAAGCGCATTAGACATGTTTCCATTTACTGGCTTGGAGCAAATCAACCAGGTTACACAAAGTGTATTTATGTCAGGAGCTGATGTTACGCATGTCTGTAGTAAACAGGAAGTAAAGTCACAAACTTGCAGGGATTACACATTTCAGGATAATGGAGGGAAGTTATTTGGAAAAAGTTGCTACTATCAGAAAAATTGTAATCATTCTGTCATTGGCGATGTAACATACTGTCTGAAGATGTAGAAAAAGAAATGTGATTCTCTTCACGTTACAGGAATATTCAGGAAGATGTCGACAGTGAGAGAACGCTCCAGTAGCAGCTGCTACAATTTTTTGACAGTTGGTAATAAAGGGAAGTAAATGGCAAATGGACTGTACTTTTACAGTGCCTTTCTATCTAACCAGGATACTCAAAGAGCCTTACACTACGATCTGTGTCCTCATTTACATTCATTCAGCACTCTACTAGATCTCTACAAAGCTAACATGTACAAATCATCCTATGGAGACTTATCTGTGCCTTAAATCACATTCATACACTGATGGGAAACACATCAAAGGCACTGGGGGTGAAGTGTCATGCCCAAGGACACAACAACAGGGGTATCGAACAGGGAATCAAACCGGCAACCCTACTTGTTCCTGAACGACCCCCCTAACCACTTCAGTTGCCCCAAATGCTTGCTATGTCAGAACTTATTCAGCAAATGTGTTTCCATTTCCCTTTTTGTGCGTTAACTCTTTTGATCCAAAAACCACTTCAAGCAAGTGTAAAAACTTTTTTTTTGTGAAATTAAGGAAGTTTTTTTAAAAAATCCATTTCCATCCAGCTTTTTTAATTCAATACTTCAAAATGCGCATAAAAAAACCATGGAAGCACAGCTTAAGTTACCTTCATTTGTTATAAAAATGCTACTTCATTAAAATCTGTCCTGTGTTTCATTAAATATGTTGCTAACGGCCACACACACGGACAAATGCAAATTTATTATCACCTAGTTTGTGCCTTTGAGTGGCTCGTGATAAAAATCCAGGTAAAATTAGATTAGGCATCATGTCCCCATAGGAAATATTGAAATGATAAATCCCGATTCAGCACCTTTGTTTGTGTGTTTGTTTTAGGTGTGTAAGGCTTAACGTGCATGTATTACTGCGACAGAAAGTATTTACTCCATCAAGCTTGTGATTGCCTTAAAGTGACACTAAACATTTATGAATGTCATGAATCTTTGTTTAAAACGCGACCCATTTTGTGTGGAGTGGTGTTTAATGGACTTTGTTAAGTGGACAACATCACTGTTTTATTTCATCAGTTGCTTGCAGGCTTCCTCTTAGCCAGTGATATTCAAGTAAAAGCCATATAAATGCTAACAACCATCCATTGATTTTTGTTTTTCTCCTGTGTGTGTGTGTGTGTGTGTGTGTGTCTGGGTGGGTTTCGTATCTGAAACATCAATCTTGTTAACATGGGAGGCTTTAGAGTGGAGGTCTAAGCTTGGAAAAGTATGTGATGTAAATTCCAACTGTCTGCTCCACGATATATTGCAGCATATTGAACAACGTGCTCCACGCGCTGCAATTATTTGACTACGCTGAAGCGGTAAACAGTAGTAAACAGCGAGGAGAAGGGACGGGAATATTGAAGCAGGAAGTCAATTTATTTCCACAAATGCATAAAACCTAACAGCGTGGAAAAACTGAGGAGTGTTTGTAAAAACAATCAAATAAAAAAAAATGCAAGCTGCAAGCTGTCAGAGTCATGCAGCAAAATCAAAGAGGAAGGTGACATGATTAAAGTAAACAAGTGTTTGTTTATAACAGGTTATTCGCTCTGGAAAAATGTGCGTTTTTAGTGTTGCTCTTGAGATCTGCTGGGCTTTTTAGTGACACTTTTACAGTGAAACATCAAATATATCTTTGAAAGTTATAGAGACAAATAAAGCTAGATACCACACAGCGGTAGCACATCTGACCCCCACACATACGCAGAGCACCAATGCTCAGAACTCAGAATTAATCAGACTGGATTTATTGTTTTGGGTGGGGGTCCAGAGAGGACGGGACGTACTAATTGTCCTGTTAACGGGGAGTTTTTCCTCTCCACTGCTTGCTCAGGATGGGAGACTGTGATGAAGAGATTCAACACAATCTGCTGGCTTCTTCTTTAGATTGTTCTTTCATGTACAGTGCCCTGAGACAAGGTACGTTGTGACTGGTGCTATATAAATAAACTGAATTGAAATTGAAATTAATTGGTGGACCTGATGGATAGCCCTTCGTCAGAGCTAAACAACAAAACAAATCTGAAGCTTCCATATTGGATAGTTTTTGAGTTATAAGCACTTTTGTATGTCCAGACACCCCGTTTTAGATGAAGCCACCTCCTCAAATATGGGGTGTATCGTAAAACTGTTGGCGTTAACCCAGCAAATGCATAACAGCGATAAATATTTTAACGCGCGTTAAAGATGTTAGTTGCAGAGTGGTTAGGGGAGTTGTCCTGTACCTGGAGGGTTTCCGGTTCGATCCCCCAGTCCAGCCGTCTCATTGTTGTGTCCTTGGGCAAGACACTTCACTTGCCTTGCCTACTGATTGGTGGTCAGAGGTGGCATCGGTGCCTGGTCTTTGTCAGGGTAGCTGTGGCTACAATGTAGCTTACCAGCATCAGTGTGTGAATGACGGTAGTGTAAAGTGCTTTGGGGTCCGATGGGGTTTGATAAAGTGCTATATAAGTTTGAGCCTGAAATATCCCTTCAATTTAAATCCAAAGTAACAGACAGGAGGGTTCTGCAGATGAGGCTGATCAGTGTTTGTGAGAAAAAAAAAAGACAAAGTAAGACAGGTTTGCCTTATTTCTTGAAAGGCTTTAAAAATGCATCTATCATTTTTTAGATAAAGCGGTATCTGAAAAATGTTCTGAACATCTTTGAGTCGCAATTAAATATTCTGCCTAACAATTAGACTAATCAGGATTTCAAGGTTTTTATAGTCATTCCAAATGAGCACATGAACGAAAGATAGATATAGAGGTCCCAGTTTTCAGAAATGTGAAAAAAACAAAACACAAAGCAATAAAAATATAAAAAGAAAAACACAAAAAAAAACATGTGCATAGTGTGTTGCACATAGTGTATTGCAACATACAAACATGCCATAGTAATGTTTCTAAAAAATATTGTGATTAATCCGAAAATTATCTTCAAAAATTTTAATTTATGCCCAACACTAATTTTTGCACATTACAGCAGCATCCTGAAAAAAAGATTCTTCACAAGTTTTATTTGCTTATACCTTCTTTTAACTTTTTATTCAATGTGGAAAACATGTTTGCAACAGAGAAAAATTGTAAAAAAAAAAAATCCAAGTAATGATTCCTGTACACTAGAGCTGCTGTTGACCCTCGTATTTTCTTTCCTTTTTCACTCAAGCAAAACTTTTCTCACAGGATCCCAGACCCAGTGCTCAAGCTTCTTCTTCACTGAAAGGTTTGGTATATTCCCTGCGGGCAAAGTGATAGTTTGGTTTTTCTCAGAGAGTAGACATGGAGCAGAGTGACCCTCTTACCAGAAACACAACAAGAACAAACAGAACAAAAGATGTGTGTGGTTTTGTTGCCAGTATTTGGGAAGCAGCGAAGATGGAGTCAGCTTGTACTTTCAGGAAATCACCAGAGGAAAAAATGTAACAATTGATTTTCTGAGGAATAAAGAAAATCCAGTTTAAACATCACATTGAAGAAATCTTTCTGTAATCCCAATGATATGACCCTGTAGATCTGAATGATGGATTAAAAAAACATAGAACAGCGCTGAAAACATAATATGCTTGTTAGAGGTCAAATACTTTATGTAAAACCTAACAGCATTTGCTGATGTTTTAAAATAAGTTGCATTTGACCTGCATCACATCAAAAAGCTGAGGAAGTTTACACATTTCTTAAAGAGGTAGTTTGGAGCCTTTGAAGAATTTTGTGTAAATATGAATAATTACTATTTTACTGTAGATAGCTCTTTGCATTATTTAATTTCATTAATTTATTGCTATTATATTACTACAATTGTTACAATTATTTAATTACTAATTAGTTTCTACAAATTTGTTGCTACTTTTTGTTACTACTCTTCTGACTATTTCGATACAACGTTCCAATTATTCCTATTGTTGCTAGTTTTTTTTTACTACTAATAGGTTACATTTAGTTAACTACCATTCTTATTACAGTTTTGTTACTATTGTTCTTATTTGTTACTGCTATCATTGTTTTGTTTTTATTTTGTTACCATTTTTGTTCCTAATCTTTGGTACTACTTGTTTTTTGCTGTTACATATAGTTTGTCACCACTACTAATTTTACTTGAATTAATACTGATGTGACTATGTTGTTACAACTTTGCTGTTACTCTTAAAAATACCTCTATTATACCATTTTTTGATTGAGAAAATAGTTTAGTCTGAGCAGGAACAGAACCAAAAAGGATTATCACAGTTTTAAAGCAAACATTTCCTATTAATCAATTGAAAAAAAAATTGGTTTTAAGAAGTGTAGTTATTCCAGAACAAATGTATTATTACTGCTGGAAGAGCCTCAGGTTGCACCAAAAGTACTACACCTAGCTGTTGCTGTCTGAAATTTCAAAAAGCAAAAATGTTTATGTAAAAATTATGTAAACAATTCAACAAATAGAGTTGAATTATTCAAAAATAATTCAACTCTATTTCTTTAAATTGAGGTAATTTAAAGACCTATCTGCAACAATATTAACTTTTAATAACATTTTCACTGAAACGCCCTTTATAAAGTCAGAAGTATTCCCTTGTATTTCTATCAAAGCTAAATAGTATACTGTACATCAGAGATTTTCAGCTCCACCTACACATGTAAAGAACCCTCAGGCAACATAACAGGCAAAGTGTGTGTCCGGTATTATTTTTCATCTGCCAAAATAACAAATCAGCAAGATAATGGGCTGTTTTTCTCACAATTTGTATCTATAAAGAATTTGGAGATGTCTGGCTTTATCAAAGCTTCCTGCAGGTCTTTTTCCTCCCCCCTTGTTCCCACTGAATATGGAGGACAAACGCATCACAGCGCTCATAAGCCTTTTTTAATCAGCGTGAGAGATTGCCCACATATCTGTTAGCTCTGTCACTAATGGCTATTCTTTCTCATTAGGGAACATTATTGCTCCCCCCCACCACCACCACCACGTGCAGCCAGGATCAATTCCTCTATCATTTAGGAGCAGATCAATCTCACATCCCTTGCTTCCTTTTTAAACTTCAATATCTCCTTTATCCACTATCATGTGTTACGGCAACTAATTAGCTGCTATGCAGTCACATGGTGGTAAAACTGGAGCAGGTGGACACATCTGAGCAGTCAAAAAAAATAGGCATTTATTACAACTTTTAATCCCGTGTATATAGTGTAAAAAAATGTGTTTAAAATTGGAAGTCTGAATAAATATGCAGAAATCCAATTAATTATCTTCTAAAATGGTTTATTCAAAGATCTGAATCCATTACAGCTCACAGGCAGCCAGCAGGAAGCCTGTGTGTGCAAGGCCTTGGCCTTATCAGAACCAAAACAATAACAATCCTCTCAAGCAGTCAGTGTCTGTCCCAGGCTGATCTAAGAGGAAGACTAATGAAGAATGATGAATCACACATAAAGTCACATGATCCCTGATTTCCTGGTCACACCCTTGGAGGCAGTACTTTTTATGTCAGACATTAGAATGTAAACCAAACTTTGTTTATGGGACATATTGATAGAGACTGCCTCTCTCTTTCTATTTTTAAACCACATGGCTGCACAAAGTGTAAAATACAACACTGGATCTTAAATGCAGGTATTTAGTCACAAAATGTAAAAAGTATTCAGAACATATTCATAAAAGTCTCTATAGCCTGATGCCAAAAGACCAGGGGAGACTATTGAGGCGGCTGTAGCTGAGTGGTTAGGGCAGTTGTCTATCAATAGGAGTTGGAGGTTTAATTCCCAGCTATTTACTTGCATGTTAAAGTGTCCTTGGGCAAGACACTGAACCCCCCACTGCCTCTGATGTGTGTCTCGTCGGTGTATGAATGTAATTTAAAGCACTGATTAGTCTTCATAGAATGATTTATACAGATTAGCTTTATAGAGTGACCTAGTTGAGTGCTGTGTGGATGGGTAAATGTGTGCACAGATTGTAAAGAGCTTTGTGCATACTGGTTGGATAGAAAGGCGATACATAAGTACAGTCTACTGACAGAATTCAAATTTTATACACTCTTAACAACTTCAAGTACACCACAAAATGCATTTAACAGATAAAACAGTTGATTTTGCATATGTCCCTATGGCCCTTTGCTGCGTCTGCAGTGATGCAATCTGCCTATCGACCTCCCGCTCCATTCTTCTTTCAATCGTGAACAAGACCCCAAGATACTCCTCCACCTTTTCCATGGTTTCAGATTTGGAGGTACTTCCGGCTGCTTCACACTCTGCTGCGAACCAGTGAGAGCTGGGGATCACGATCTGATGACGCCAAAAGGACCACATCATCCGCAAAAAGCAGAGATGTGATCCTAAGGTCACCAAAACAGATCCAAGCTCTGGGACCGGTCGTACAGGAACCTAACAGCCCGTATCAAAGGGCTTGGTACCCCATACTCCTGTAGTACCCCCCACAGGACTCAACAAGGGACACGGTCGAAGGCCTTCTCCAAGTCCACAAAACACATGTAGACTGGTTAAGCAAACTCCCATGCACCCTCCAGAACCCTGCTGAGGGTGTAGAGCTGGCACTATCTATAGACACCCAAATTTGTGCCTATAGCTTTTACCTCTTACCTTTTTTACACTGTTATATAAATGGTCATACCACCCTGAACACACCAGATCTCATCTGATCTTGGAAGCTAAACAGGGTCAGGCCTGGTTAGTATTGGAATGGGAGACCATCTGGGAATGGACCATGACCCCCCCAAGTCCCTATCCCTGGGCCCTGATCTTCAGGGGGGGGGAAATCAAGATCAGGAAGAGAGAGGAGGGGCCAAGAGGCCTTTGGGCCAGATGCCGTATCAATGTAGGAGTCACACCCACATCGTTCACTATCAATAGAAAACCATTAACCATAAAAGTCAAAGGTCACCTTCAATGAATGATAATATAATATAATGCAAGACCTTATATAATGATTGACCTTATGGTTGTTTTTCAGAAACGTTTCCTATAAAAGTGTAAGCGGGAGTCTTACCTTTGGACAGAAGTGAATCACAGTATGGATGGGTAGGCTTTAGAGGAAGGCAACTGGGAGCCATTGTTTCTTCAGTGTTTAGCTGCGTTTTAAGGTCAATAGAAGCATGAAAGCTTTAGAGACACATAACACCGTTTTATACACTGAGCGTAAAGCTGTACACTCTGATGCAGTTCAGGACAGCAGCAAAGCAAATCCTCAAAGCTCGGTGTGCTAAGAAAGTCACTGAGTCAGAACAGAAGATGATCTGAGCCCATTTTGAAGGCTGATGGTAACTTTCTATGGAGACATTTTTACTCACTGAGTTCTGATTGTAGAGCTTAGAACCTTCTCCCTCACGGTTTGGAATATGTTTTTTGGTTAAAAGTGAGTTTACAGCGCTTTGCAAAATGGTTTTGCCTATGTGCATGGGTTTGTCTGTTAGCAAAATATATCATGAACAACTGGAAAAATGGGGAAACTTCCAGGAAATGTATGTATGAGTTGGATGTGCAGGGATAACCAGGATCAGGTACAGGTGGGTTTGGCAGAAACAGAAGCAGGAACAATGCTGAAACTGAACACAGGACAAACTAACTAGAAATACACAAAACAGAACAAAATACAGAATAAACACTAAACAAAAGCACAGTTCTTGATTCTGTTTTTTATTTTTGACAACACAAAAAAGAACAAAGTCGAAAGATTTCACTTCAGTGGGTTCCTCTCCCATTTCTTGGATTTCTTTCTTGGAAAGGTTTTCCACGAGAGCCTCACTGATGCAGTTGTTGACATCTGCGGTTACACGATCTCTGAAAAGACACAAAACACGTGGGTTTTCTAAAACCACACATGCTAAAGAGACCTCTCCATGAAGGTCTAAAGCTGCTTTAAAACATCAGCTATGCCAGCAGGATGGACGTAGACTAAACACGACTCATGGCCTTGCCCTTTGGCTGCTGCTAGCGATGAATATTTTCCTAATGGGTCAAAAGGTTTCACAACATTTGCATAATGGTCATGTTCACGACTCGATGTTGGTCTATCAAGTCTGTTTTTGCAAAGTTTGGACAATTTATCACGACATTACTCCCAACAATGTGTTAATGTATAAATGAACGGATTCAGAACAATTTCATGCTCAAACGGTACAGATTTAATAAAAGGTGTACTACAATTTCTTTGCACCGTCTTGACAGGAAGATATTCGTCCAAATTTGAAGTTGATAAGTTTAAATTTGAAGACAAAATACTGTTTAGTGTGATGTGATATTTGCCAGAATTTAACATTTCATTCAAAATCGCCAACCTCCTGTAGGATACAATACGGTACAATATGGTGCCAAGAGACGTTTTTTATTTTAAGTGTTGTACCTATGTACCACATTTCATGTGTATACACATTAAATTTAACATACATGTTAAAGTACGGACGAACATTGCATTAACCAAGTAAAAAAAATTGACTCCTGATCTCATAAAGAGATCTTATAATTACAAGATAAGATGTCACATTTATGAGATAAGTTATAGCTGATCTACACTACAGGAAAAGTGAACAATGACTGCACTGTCACATATTATATGCTTTTATTTCCTCTTAGGTGGGAAATATTGGGAAATATTGAGTTTACTTAATGTGGATGGAGTTGTCTCTGCCGTTTGTAAATTTCTGTTTTATTCAGCTTCAGCACAAACATAAAACTATCATTACACTGGTAGTGTGACTTCCGGTTTCAGTAACTGGATATTTAAAAATAAGAGTTCAATTCAGTACAGTCCGAACAAAATTTATACGGATGGCATTAATATTAGTATGTCGACATTATGCAGGTATCTTTCCTTGCGGTTGTTTAAGCAAAAAGCCAACTCTGACATGCTGGAAGTCGCTCTCTTACTGCAGATTGGAGGCTATGACTATACGTAGCTAATGCACCTGAAATGCTTAAATTACATCCTGTATGCACACAGAGAGCACACACTTCCTCCTGTTTCAACCCTGCGGGTCATAACTTTATTAAACTCTGGTGGGTTAACATTATACAGCTTGTTCTGGGCACTCAAGCTTTCTGCGTTGCACACATCCAGGACTGTTACCTCAAAATCCACAGGAGATCAGGATCTCGTAGAACCTGACCTCATAATTATGAGATACTATCTCGTAATTATGAGAAAATTTCTCATAATTACAAGATACTGATCTTGTAATTATGAGATCAGGAGTCAGATTTTTTTATCCGGTAAATGCAATGCTTTTCTTTATTAAAGTCATAGGAGGGGCTGGTGTTTACAGGGTTATAGAGAGCCAAATTGCCACGCCCATATCTGGATTTTTGCATCTCCCCACTTCTAAACTAGCTCTGAATAACTGCCAAGTTTCATAAAGCTCAGCTCTCTAGAATAAAGTAAAAAAAAGCCTATTGTCTGGAGAAAAAAAATATCAGCTCAAAAAAATGGGCCCTTCTGCTGTTCAAGAGCACTCTGGCCCTAATAAATTATTTATGTTCCAAATCAATTTAGAAATCAAACACATGACAATCTTCTGACCACAACTGCACACATATGTAAAGAGAGTCCAAATACAGCCTGGAATGTGGAGGCAGACAGGAAGCTAAATTATTTCAATAAAAAAATGATAAACGGTCACTACCTAATGCTAAACTAAGAATCTACCACGAAGATGTACAAAAGGCCAAGAATACAAAAACAAAGACCTGACCGCTGCAAACCTAGGAGTATATATAATGTATTGAGGTAGTAAATGTGCAACAGCAGGTATGATCATATTTATCCAAAATAGATTTATGAAATGTTTTAATTTTGTGGGAAAGGCCATGTCTAAATCACTCCTAATTTGTTCGAAAACACATCATTCCATAACGGTGACATGTCAAAACTTCACAAATCCTCTTTTTATTTCAGTTTTACAGACTTCAGTTATTTTAAAAAAAATGGCCACCATTCAAAGAAATGCTTTGACAAATATTGGATGTTTGGAAAACCCCTGATGACCACTGATTTAAATCATTTACAACTAAGGGCTCATTCTCCTTCAAAGTCAAACAAAACTTAAATACATGTAAGGTATCATGAACCGACTTGACTGGTTTAAACTGATGAATAAATATGAGATAAACAATAAGTATTTTGTTCAAACACTAAAAGCCTGAGCAAGACTGTTGCAGGTTAGCAAAACCCGTTAGCTCTCTGACTTACTCCACTCCATCTCATTGCAGTGCAGAGAGCACAGCAAAGAAAGAGGACAGAAGGGAGGTATTATTTATTAATAGTCAGGCTCCCCAAAGCTCTGTAAAACATCCTGTTGAGCTCCCTGAGGTGAGCACTCAGCTTCAAAGCAATTAAAACCAAGGCAATGAGAGTAGGATGATAGAAAAAAAAACTAAATTTAGAGGGAAAGAGCAAGTAAGAGTGGCCTGCCCAGTCACAAGACCTGGCTGACTGCACAGTCACATATCATAGATTCAGTTCTCATGGTTCACGGAGCCAAACCCAGGTCAGGGATGTACTGCTGGGGTAAAACCCTCATGTGGGCCCAGGGACAAGCTAAAACTCCTTATAACCACAAAATGTTAATATAGTTACTCTTTTCATGACATTTCATGGGTTTTGGAATGAATCACATAATGTCTCTCATCAAACATTTAATTAAATGATATATTTTCCAGCCATATGAAATGCACTGTTCCAAATACTCAGGATTAATACTGCTCTACACAAACATTTTCGTTTAATGTTCAATGATTGACGGCCGGAACAATGAATAACTTCTGTCTCCGAGTCACGTGTTGTTGACCGTAACTTTACAATAATTTGTGCAGTCCGAAAAATTCAGATAGTTTTTCTGAAAGCTGGTTTATTACGGTAACTTACTTCACCCCCACTGTTGTGGTGAGCCAGTAAAAACATGGTGATGAAACCCTACCGTCTCAGACGCGAGTTTTTTCGGCCAATCACAATCAAGATAGACGTTTCTCTTGATTGGGATTGGCCAAATGACTTGTGCTCCACCAAAGAGCTTCTATTGTGAAGACAACCACCTTGTTTCTAAAAGAGGCTATAGAAAATTGTACCAACTCCAATGCATCTAGATCCCCTCACACACCCCAAAAACACCTCTTCAAAGCAAATCAATCTACTTAAATAACCAATTTTGCTTTTACACTTTTCCCCAACACTGTTTAATCGGCTGTCTCAGTCAAACATGTGTGTGTTACTACACAATCAGTTTAACAGATTCATCTGTTGAATGAATAAGTAAGTTTAAAAGTTTACTTGATTCCAAGCAGATCAACAGCCTCTCTGTTGCATTACGTTTTATTGTTATGATATTTTCTTTTAAAGTTGATTTTTGAAGCCAGAGTCTGAACATTGATTAAAATGCGCTTTTTCACATTTGCTGATCTTAAAATCTCACATTAAAGTAGTAAAAGCAAACAAAAACAGACCAGACCGGTTGAGTCAAACATAATCACATGGTCTGATTACTTAGGACAAGTCAGGTTTATCAGAACCCCACCACAACCTGATGGATATGGAGAAATGCATCCCTTTATGTTGTTATGGCTTACAGGCTTGTACCCTGGGGAGGATCCTGGGCGCAACGCCAGTTCTGAGTGTAAACACTCCACTACTGACAATGGCAAAAAACGTATTCATGTTGTTTCAGCAAGTGCACCCACATTTAAAAACAAATATATGGACACAATACTTTCAAACTAAAGATTTGACCTAAAAAAAGTGAAGTTTTGTATGTGATCTTGTAGGCAAAAGCAGGACACAGTTACCTAATAAATAGATATTACCTTCACCGATGAAAATGTCATAACTGCTCCATTTTGACAGAATCATTGATAATCATAATACCATGATAACAGTCTTTCTTTCATCAACAAATAATTAATTAAAGGGGGGGGGGGGGGGGGGGGGAATTAA
>JAUBOC010000170.1:14613825-14628293 GCA_032275365.1 Anablepsoides cearensis | reverse complement strand
AATAGTATTAGCTTCCGCTAGTTTTTCAGTGGAATAAGCGGTTTTGGTGTTGCGGACCTAATAATAATTATAAGCGGTTTAGAATTTGCGGAACTAACTTTTTTATTAGCGGTGCCCACCACTGTCTTTCAGAATGTGTTGAGTAGTAAACTCAGCTGTTTGTGTCAAATTTTAGTTGAATACAGTACAACTGACTGCATAATAGCCATATTTTTTTGAGGGCGAACATCCGTCTCTAGTGGCGGCCATCTTGAATAAGTTTGACTTTATAAAGGTTGTAAAAAAAACTTGTCGCAATTTCATTGAAATCTATAAGGTGAGTCATGAGATATTTTGCTAACAGACAAACAGGGAGTTAGTTGTGATCATTTTGAATTGAGTTGACTGTAAACATCAGTGAGTTAAACAGGAGCAACCAGTTTTGATGATTCATGTGATAATGTGAGATTCACACAGATTGCTTCCCACAATGATTGATTTTATTTTATTTATTTTTTTTTGTACAGTGCCCTGAGACGACGTTTGTTGTGACTTGATGCCAGAGGTCTATAAAGTACATGAAAAAATAATAATAATTCAGTAAAAGTAAAATTACATGAACAGAAAATGACTTTGGTAAAAATTAGTTTCACTGATGAGAAAACTACTCAAGTAAAAGTCATAAAACTGTTCACGAAAACTGTAAAAGTAAAAGTAACTTTTACACACACTCTAAGAAATGAACTATTGAATTTACTGAACCAAACTGGTCACTCTATTTTAGATTGCAGAAACATCTTATTTCATGATGAATTCGAACAGATTTAATGTTGTAACGAGTAACTAGGGGTTACATTTTAAAGTAAAGAAGTAAAAGTTTCATTTTTAGCTTTAAAATGTAACAAAATAAAAGTAAAAAAAAAATTGATAAAATGACAAATCCTCAAAAAAACTACCTAAGTGTTGTATCAAAGTAAATGTACTTACTTTAAACCTCTGCTTAACGCTATAAAATAAACTGAATTGTATTAACTAGATATTTTGCTAACAGACACAACATCATTGGAAACCGCTTGTTCCTGTCATTTTACAGAACCAGAAATACTTTAGAGGAGATTTTTTTTTTCACGTCGACTATATATTGTGTGAAAATATGATGAAGATTGAAGCTGTGGTTCATTTAAATAGCAACACCCCGTATATCTGAATGTGCATTTGTCTAGGTGTGATTTGGTGGGGAAACAACATATAAAGCGACAAATGTTATCTGCATTGTGATGCTGCAACGTGATTCACCATAAACCCTGACAGGGTTTCTTTTTCTTTCTTTTTTTTTTGCCACATCACTGAAAGCGTCTCTATTTAACAGCTCAATACTGCCACCCAGTGGTTACCAACCACCACGGCCAATGCATCCACACACTGGTGGGAGGTTAACAGCTCCAGATGCTTGCAGTCTCTGCAGATGCAGGTGTCACGGTGGGTTCAAAAAAAAAAAAAAGATGAGCAGACGTCAAATTATCGCAGGGGTCTGGCTGAGCTCCCAGTTTTTTGATGAGCAGACATCAAATCAATAATCTGTTCATTAGTCCTACATGAGCAAATTTAAGAGTGATCTGCTCCTCAGAAAGAAAAGGGGGGAAAAAAATCAATACCGCATGTAGTTACTCATTGTGCCTGATCCTTTTCTCCATCCATAACAGCCTTTTATGTGTATCCACTCCAGCTGCAGAAAGGAATACCTCCCAATTACAGCAGAACAAACGCCTCTCTCTGGAGCCTACCAGGGAGCTCTCTCAAACCGAACCGGACCATAGATTTTGGGTAATTTGTTGCAGGGGCGAATGACATCCGAGCTCCAATGTGTTTCATCTATCAGGCCCCCACTCCCCGGGTCTTTCTTTGCCTTGCAATCAAGGTCACAGTGTGAGAGCACTAACAATGTGTGGGGCTATTTCCCTCCTGCCTTCATTACTATACAATTAGCTGCGGTGCTATTCAATTTCCCTCATTTCAGACTTTGCAGATCAATATCACTCAGGCTGCCGGCTAAATGGTTCTGCCGCTTGGAGGGGCTTTTCTGTAGCTTAAGGGGAGGTATCAATCACCGCCCTAAAAGAGACGTTCAGTGCTGCGGTGAGAAATGAGCAAAAGATGGACTTTGAGGAGCAATTGTGCAAGCTCCGGGAGAACAGTGGTGAAAATGTGAGGAAGGGGAGATGTACAGAAGCGGAGATTGCATGGTTCATGATCAGCAGGGTCTTTTGTTGCTGGGAGGGATGTCTACATTCATCTGGAATGCTTCGGTAAAATCAAAAGCAACAAAATGTCACATACTGTATATATTAGATTGTGAGAAAGTGTGAATTTGTATAATCAGAAATATTTACATGAAAAACATAATACTAAACATGAACAGTGTTAATCTGCTTTTATTTAGTTAATTTTTAAGTGTATCTAATTTTGCACACGGATACACAATACTTGTGTTGGTATATATTTGCAAAACTCAATATTACTAAAATAATTGGCCTACTGGAATTTAAATACATACAGCAGTAATAAAATGACTCAAAAATTATATTTGTTTTTTTCTTTTCAATAATTTAATGCTGCAGCCCCCTCCACATCCCTACCTAAGTATACGTCAGTATATTTACCATATTTATTCTAGTAAAATAAAATCTCACTTATGATATGATCATCATTTTTGGAGCTTAAAAGGCATAACAAAATCTAATCACCACCACTCATTTCAGGCAGACCTCAGAATTTTTTCAGCCTTTGCGTTGCGCCCTCTGGTGGCGAAACATTATTTAGGGAGACACTTGTGTGGTGTGACCAGAGCAGTAGCTGGCTGTTAAATTAGCAAGCTGGTTTTCTTTACGTTTTTCGGTGTTTCCAACAACTTTTTTTTTTTTTTCATTTGCAGATCGCATTAGAAAAGGTGGATGGAAACGGCAAAATTCGCAAAAAGTTCCTCACTTTCGCAAAAACATTTTCATGCTGGCTTGAGGTAGTTTTTTGGATTTTCCAAAATAGAATTAATGCACAAAAGCTGGAAACACTTATGCCCAATAAGTTCTGATGTTTTGTAACAGGAGCAACGTGCTAAAAGTTTTGGTATAAATAAGGTCTGAGACGTACGTTACTAATGTATATTTCTGCAGATTTTCAGTCATCCATTAAATATTAAATCTTATAAATTAACAAAGATAAAGCAACAGGACTTATGTTTTGTAGCTGAAAACGTGTGCAGTTGCAAGATAAAAACTGCACAAGGTTGGTATGAATATTCTAAATACTTGTGTCAATTCGTATACTTCACTGATGTAAAAGTCACGTGAAATTCAACATGACCTTTCAGACTGCTTTAGAACACATCAGATGTGTATTAAATGTAGTATCACATAATGAAAAGACCTGGAATGGATTTGAAAAAAGTCAGATATTTCATGTTTAAACTGTCTTAAAAGGTTCAAGATGGGTTGCATTCGCCTGCAGTGTGAACATAGTCTATACCTACAGCAGCAGAGATAAGGGATAGTTCAAGAAACCAAACAGGGTGTCGACCACACAGACATTGGAAGTTGGTGAGAACTAAAACCTCTGCTTCCCGTTCTACTTTTAGAACCACAAGTAAACTTCTGCTTTCCACAGCTTTGGTTATATGAGTGCGATTGAGGTCAACAGGCCAGGTTACAGAGGCTCACAACACTTCAACAGTCCCTCAGCGTTTTCTGTAGCCTGAACACGAGAAGCATTCAGACGTGTCATCGACGGGGGAAAGATGAGCCAACTCATCTTCTGAACACGGCCTGATCAATTCCCTCCCACTGAGCAGGACATCCAGAGCAGAGGGGCCAGGCAATCACGCACCTAAAGTGACTCCATCTCGGGGAGTAATTAGCTGTGGCATTGACCGCAGCGCTCATTCAAGACTGGTTATTAACGTGGATAATAGATGGGCAGATAGGGCACGGGATCACGGTCACATGGAAGGTGCGCAGAAATGTGTGTGCGACAGGTGACAGTGTTGAGGATGCTCAGAGAATTTGTCTTTTATTGTTTAAGGGCAAAAAGGCCTTCTGTGGAAAGAAAAATGCTTATTCTGCACTGAGTATTTTCACATATTTTACATTTTTAGGTAGTGTTTCTACATTTGTCCAGCAATGTGTTATTTTTAGCTAGCGTTATAATCTTTTCAACTTAGTGTTCTGCGTCTTTTAGCTTTTGGATAGTGATTTGATCCTTTTAGCCTTTAGCTAGTGTTCTGATTTTTATTAATTTTTTTAGCTTAGCAACTTAAATTCAGTTTTTATCCAAATTAGTCGCTCATCCCTCTGCATTAACACTGTATTTTCCCAGGGTATGCCATCTTTCCAATTATTTTAGTACTTTAGCTTATTTTTTGCTTTTTCTGCTACTCTAGCCAGTCTCTGACAGATGTATTAAATGTTAACATATAACTTTATATAAGACAGAATACACACACACACACACACAAGCAATATGAAGGGCCTAGCATCTAAAAATAAAAAGCTAACTTTTCATTGTCTTTAAAAGCATTTATTAAAAAGTCATAAGTCACTAACAAGAAAATAACTGAAAAACGCTGTCAGTTTGACTGAAGCTTTGAAAAGCTATCGTTCAGTGAACTTTTCCAGATATGAAGGTGAACGTTCATTTCCAGCTCAGAGTGGTTTTATCAAGCCTCCTGATCTTTATTTCCACCAAGGTTCACCTTTAAATCACGCTGCATTGATTGGAGCTCAGAAGTAGGAACTCAGAGCTTTTTTGCTGTTTCGCTGGAAACACTCATCTTCTGTTAGTTCATTTAAGAAAGTATTTAGCTAATTATCTTGTATCTGTGTTTTATATTCTCACTTATAAATTTGACTTGACTTTTTAGTTTCATTCATTTTTTAAATTGCGTTGTCAGTAGCATTTACCTTATATACCTTAGAGATTTTAAAAATTTTCAGCACCTTAACTTATTTTAAACAGAAAATAAAGCTCACAGAAGCAGAAGGGAAATCACCCTGTACAGTTTATTGGGCTCAAATTAAATGAAGTACTGCTCCTGAACCCTTTGGAGTAAACTCACAAGCCTAGTCTCTCTGTAAAGATATCAATCTGAATTTTTAACTTCAGCAGTCGTAATTTTTGTTACTGTAACTAATATTTAATTATTGAAGTTAAAATACAGTACCATTTGAGATTATTTCTCTTGAAAATTTTCTAAGATTTTTCAAGTGTTCTAGAACATGAAGATAAGCAGGTATTAAAGGAAAAGATAGATATTGGGCTAAAATATAGATTTCCAACTATTACCTGTTCAAATAATAGCATCAAAAACAGCTCTGGGGGCCGTAATACTATCCAGAATGTCCATCATACTTGGACAGGTCTCCAGAAAAATGTCAAAACTGGACAAATATTTTCTAAATACAGTAATTTCTAAATGCTTCAACACAAACACTTGACTGAAGGCTCAAACTACGCCTGATGTTTGAAAGGGGGAGTTGCTCCACTGTTTACATCCCCTATCCGTACAATAACATATTAGTTTTCCTGCTTTAGTGGATCCTTAGGGAGATTCTCAGTAAAGTAACAACCTGTTTTGTTTGTGCATTTGTACCATCACCATGTGTCCTAAAAACTAAGATAATAATAGAGATGGCTTTACATTTATTTGGTTTCATTGCACTGTATACTGATCCTATAAATTTTGATCATGAGCAGAAAAGATTTATAATTGAAAGGGAATTGTAAATGGCACCAAAAAATAGGACGGATTTTGGAAAAATGTTTCTTCGTATTTGGATGTTTATTAAAGGGGACATCTAAAAAAAAAAAAAATTAAAGGGGACATCTGCAAAATCCACTCTTTTTACATTTTGTTGTACTTGTCTCTAGGAGTGCAGAAAAGTTTAATTTAGTCTCTCCTGGTGCTGCAAAAATATATTTTTATCCTGTTTGGTTCATATTTTTCAAACCGGAGTGGACCGGTCTGGAAGCAGGAGGGGGCGGGGCTTGAAGGATCTTAAAGGAGCAGTAAGAAAACCAGCTGCTTTGTTACACACACCGGAAGTTTCATTCAACAATCGTGTAAAACTGATATATGCAAGAAAACTATACAAGTAACAATGATCTAAACTATACCTTGAGTCGATAACTAAAATTTTTTAGCTAGTTGAAAATTTATGGCTTTGAATAATAAATTATATTTACTTCCCATAAATAATAATACATATTTACCAGTGATAATTTGAAGAATGAAACTTGGCTCTACTGATATTAGCTAACAGGTCAGGTTTGTCTCATAGAAACCTAAAAACAATCAAATAGTGTTTTTCTTAGAACCGTGTGGACTTATTTTTTTTGTCAAACTCAGAAAAAAAAATTCTCATAAAAAATAAAACAAGAGAAACATTCATGTTTTCCAGTAACTTTCTTATTCATCACAAACATTTAAAATCTGCCTGCTGCATTTAATACTGAGAAATCATTTAAAAGCTCACAAGAATTAGCATAGCATCCTTCTGAAAAACAACAAACACACTTTGTTACACTTTGATTGACACTAAAAGGTTTTTTCGAAGCATTTCATTCAGGCAAAAAAAAAGCCAAAATGTAAGGAGTCTCATTCAGTGACAAACCAGCATTTAGTAATACACAGCTCAAAATCTGAATTCATGTCTCCACAAGCACAAAGTGCTGCTGTAATTTGCCACGTTACATAAAAACCAACAGAGACGTCCGGCCGAGGCGGCGTGCAGCATTAAAACACAACTCCAATCAAAAACAGATTCTCAGGAATAGTTCTTCTAGGAGCTGCTGTAGAATAAAAAAAAAAGCCTTATTTGGTGACTCCGTGTTTTCTGATGACTAAACCGACAGTGTGAAACTTCAAAGCTGCAACAGAAGAATCAGAGTATTTATTGAGGGGGAGAAACAGCTTCATCTGACAGCAAAAAGGTTCACTTTTTCTGGCTACATTCACAGAACTGCATCTTAAAAACACAACAGCATTAACCACAGGACAGCTACTAATACTGAGGTAAACATGACAAAAACATCACATCCATTAAAAACCTCTTTTTACAGAAATTAGAGGCATCTACAGTCATTTCAGCCGATTCTTCTGGCTGCTTTTCGTCACAAGTCAACAATTTATTTATCTGATGCTGAAATCGGTGGTAATTTCAGGTCCACTGAAATGCAGTTTAAAACAGGACAGAACTAGAAAGAGAAAAATCTCAGATCGATGAGACGATAGCTTAGTCTGGGTGGCAGTTTTACATTTGTGGCAAAAGCAGCACCGTTTTTTTTTTATGTTTTAAAAGACGTTACAGCCAAACCGATCTGCAGGAAACCACATTATTGTTCCATTTAAACAAGGGTCTGCAACCTTTACAGGCAAATGGGACATTTTTTTCTCCATTTTCTCACTAAAATAAAAGTAACATTTTTTTGGTGTACATCCATTTTAAAAAATAATAATAATTCAAACACATGCAGGCCTAAGTGAGTCATGTCTATAGTTGGGCAAAAAAGTATTAGAGTGAAAATAATAACTACCATATTTACTTGTGTTTGATGTGATCTTAAAGATAACCTCTAATTTACACCACATGTGGTTCTGCTGCGCATTACGTCGCCGTTCATTTGCACCCCAATGTATACGGGATCTGCGCCCTCCGGTGCAACGCAAACAGGTGTGAGAAGCGTGTGCAGGAAATGCACGATTGAGCGATAAATCCAGCGGTGAATGTGGAAGTCAGAGCAAAATAATGCAATTTGTGGAAGACGGACTCCAAACAGTTGAAACTGCATCGCTGTCGTCTTTTTGTAACTTCTGATTTCAAAATAAAATCCACGCGTATCGTGTGTGTATTAACATACGCTGCACGTGCTTCCCAAAACAGAAGGATACATTTTGACAGCATTTGTGTAGAAATATATCATATATTTTTTAATATAGCTGTGATTTCGACTAAATTAGTCTGCTTTAGTGAGTTATTTTGAAAATACGGATGTTTTTCTTGTTCCTTTTCCTGTTGGTGCAACAAGATCTTCAGATGGACACTGGAGCAGTTTCAGCATCCGGCAAATTTAGGATTTAATCTAATTTTGTCAGACCCCCATCCGCTCTCCGGAGCCAGTGTGGAGCCAGTGTAAACACTCTCATTAATGGTTGTATATTTACTGTGGAGGTCAAATCGGAGTGGAGCAAAGCGGACCCACATATAGTGTAAATTGGGGCTGACACAACCCTCAGTTTTGATCTTAAAAAGCATAAAAAAGATCTAATCCTCATGTATGTAGCTACCACTAGTTTCAGACAAGACTTCAGGATTTTCCGGCCTTTGCAGTGCGCCCTTTGGTGGGGAAACATTATTCGGGGACACACTTGAGGACAAGCAGCATGAGCTTCCTGTTCCACGTGTCTCTGAAAAAAAAACAATCTGCTCCCAGACCAGAGCAGAAGCAGGTTGTTAAATTAACAGAGATGGATTTATCAGAACATGAATGTGCGACTAACAACGTTTCAGAAAAAAATTAAAAAGTTATTCCTCCTTTGACTCTGGTGAGTAACTACTGTTTATAATCTTGTGTTTATGTGCTTCGCTATTGTGTTTGTACATTAAAAAAGGCTGTCAAAATTTACTCCCCGTTTATGTCTTACTGAATTTCTTCTAATAAATTACAAGACTTTCATCTCTTTCATTTTTATTACATTTTCCATCATTAGCAAGTCTTTTTGCCGTACTATTAAAAGAACTTACCATATGTGATATATGTGCATAACAACCCAACACACACACACACAAACACACACACACACCAGTAACTAACTTCATATAGTCATGTGTTTGATTTTCTGGTGGATTTCAGAGAAATAAATCAGATAAATGAACTACCTAAAAGACTACTGACAGAAACTGATTAATGCACTTTTCTCTCTGTATAACGAGTTTCATATGGTTACAGAAAATAAATTCAGATTCTTTTATTTACTCCCACAACAAATTTGCTAAAATGTCTTGTTCCTCTATTGTGGGTATAAATAAAAACATTAATTTCCAATAAATTTCCGGAGGCTCTGAGCCACATGTTGCAGACCCCTATACTAAAAGAAAAAAAAGAGATTTTTTTTTTTGAACAAACAATATTATACATTAACACTCAGGCCAGGTTGGACTCAAAAACCGACTGTTCCACTAATGCTGCTCGTCACGTTCCTGTGGTTTACAGAGAGGAGTGCAGTTCCAGGAGGGGTCCACTGTGTGGCAGCATGTAGGCAAACCTAACTGTGTGTTCAGTGTAAGTTCTCCTCACTGCTGAGGGGGGTTTACACGAACACACTGTGGCGCAGCTCCCTGTCAGGCTCCTGACGTTCACACGTTCGGCTGCTGGACCACCAGATGTTGGAGAGATTCTGATAGAGAGCGGAGGACTGCCGTCGTCGACTGCTCCTGCAAGAATCGACACACTGACAGTTAAGATTACAGCTACAGCTGTTGGAGAGAACATCGGTATAAAATGGTAGAGGAGGGGTTTGTGTGTCTGTCTGTTAGTAAAATATCTCATGAGCCAGTGGGAATGTTTTAATAAAACTTTGAAAAACTAAGTATTGGACATACATCTACAACTAATTAACTTTCAGAGGTAATACGACTCAAGACGGCACAAAAATGGTTAAAGTCAAAGATGTCAGAATAATATTTGTCTTAAATAGGAGGCAGAATGTGTTCTTACTGTTTTTGATATTGTTTTATTATCACTACTTTTATTACATAGGGTTCTATATGTTGTATTCATGATTAAATGCAGCAAAATAAACTAATTTACAGGTAACAGATCTTTGTAATACTTGCTTTATTTACATAATGTCTTTAATTGCTGGATGTTTGGCCCCTGAGCTGTTGGCCTGCAGTATCTGTGGCCCCTGGAGGAATTTAGTTGAATAGCCCTGGTTTAGGCAATCGTTCTGATGTTCCCTTTCTGTCCTTTGTTTAATTATGAAGTGAAACAACACTACAGCAGCAGATTCAAACAGGAGGTCATAGGAGATCTTACAGAGCAAAACCGTATCCAATTACACTTTTAAAACCACTATTTGCCACATGATTCCTCTGTAGTTCCATTTATCTATGTTCTTTTGAATTTTCACTGTTCAGTTGGTTAATCCAAAAACAAAGGTGTCCAACCTCGCTGTGAGATAACTCTCCAAGGGTATGTTACAAAAAGCAGACGCCTCATTCCTCCAAAAGGAAATCTGTTCCTGTTATCTTCAAAAGCCCCCTTTTTTTCCCTTTTAAAACACTGATTAGTTTCAGTTAAAGACTGTTCGGAATCAAACAGCCTCAGAAGAGAAGCTCTCTCTTCGACTGAACCACTTCCAGCTCAGATTTATATTCCAGCTGAGATTTCAGTCAATGTTTTTCCGAGGCACGGTTAGAAAACACCTGAAGCTATTTCCAGCGCAGTTAACACTCATTACAGCACGGTTATTGATCCATTTATTTCCATCATCTAGTTCAGAAAAAACATAAACAGGGAAACTAAATGTGCTCAGCAGAACCTTTAACTGCAATTAGAGAATATCATATCAAGGTTTATATGGACTCGGATAAGCTGCCACTGGCTGCATTACGGCACAGATTTCCTAATTAGATCTTTAGTTTGGAGGATTGAGGGCTCAGCCTCCTGTCCCTTAAAGAGTACGGTAACACAAATGCAAAACAAAAACCATACATACAGAACATGCTGATAAAACCTGCAGCTAGGATGAAATAGAAGCAAACGTTTTCCTCACCTGGTTATAGATGAACGTCAAACACTCCTTCCTCCACTGTTTCTAAGTCTTCTTCAGTAATCACTGATGGAAACAAAAGCAAAGAGGAGACTGGTCAAATGAAAAATACACAATACTTCAGAATCCTGTCAAGTGTAGCATTTTTTCCTTCTACTCAGGTTGATATAAAATAGAAAGGTATGGCTGCTTTCCAGTTTTACTTCGATTTAAATGTTTTGGAGAATGATTTCTAAAATTGGTCCAGGCTCCTAAAATAAATTCAAGTGGAAATAAAATGAAGCGGAACATGGTGAAGGGACGTGTGACTGTATCATGGATGGATAAAGAACTCATTAAAGCAGGGGCCTCGTAAGTGGGCTCATTGCTTACTCCAAAAGGACCCTGAGCTTTAATCAAACCTTCACATCCCCTGGATGAAGGACACCAGGTTAGAAACACTCGGAGTTCTTCTAATGATCCATAAAGGCCTCTACCTACTCCCTCCAAACTGCCGAAATCAGCTCTCACTGACAGTTGTATGACGAAAATTGCGGAATTCGGTTCGGAGAGCCAACAGGACATCACCTTCTCGACTCAAGGCCTTGGCCGAACCGTTTCTCCCCACTCTCTGTGCAAAGCATTGTGTGATTAGTCTGAAGCTTGTGAGCGTGTTTCTTCATGCTAAAAGTGCTCGGACACTGCATGCTGGAAGTCTGGAAGCTAGTATGCTTCACATACTAGCTTCCAGAATCAAACTGTTGTACCCAGAACAGACAACAACTCATGAATGGACATATAAAAAGAGATGTTTTGCAGCAGGGAGTCCATCTGCATAAAAGTGTGGAGCAACTGAAACAGATTTGTAGATAAACACCAGCGGATCAGAGTTTTTGGGGTTTTTTTTTTTCCTGGTGTGTAGACTTGGTGCAGTGTGTCTCAGGAACTATGAAAGAGGTGTGTGTGAGAACGAACACTGAACAACCACATGACCACACATCAACACTTTGGCTTCAGATGGAGTAAGTAGAGACCTAAAGGGGGTCCCCGAGAATTCTTTTCCTCTGACTGATCAGAACCAGGCAGTGATCTAAGTGGTGCAAAGAGGTCTCTAACTCAATGCCACAGGCGTCACACAGACCATTGTCATGGAGTCCCATCACCCTTTTTGTGGTGGTTGAGCAAGTTGTGCCCAGTTAGGACTCCTAGCAGTGGACCTAAAGTTTTCCTTGTCAGGATGACGAGAGCTTTACCAAACCTAAGACTGTGCCTGTCTATCGTCCGGCATCTCCGTCCAGAGGATTGAGTCTTGACGTCTAATTCAGGCCTGTAGGGCAGTCCTTCAAATATCTACAATGCTGTGTTGTTCAGATGGATAACAGAGGACACTACTGGTTCCATGTCAGAAGGATATGGCAGACCCTTGGTCCTGAACACAAGCACCTTGGCAGAACGGCATCTCACAGCTGATGGATCTTCTCTTGTGGCGAGTCGGGCCACAGCTGTTAGAAATAGACCTCAAGAGCGAACGTATTAACTCTAGGTCAGAGATCCCGTCCCAGTTGATCCTGCACATGTTTGACTGTTGAACCTCAAGAAGAAAAAGGCAGTCTACAGACACAAGTGAACAGCTGTTGGCTTGACGAAAGACTGTACCAGGGTTCTGTCTCAGGAGGGGTAAGACATCCATTCATCCAAGTATCCATCTTTTAACACTTATCCATGATTCGTCACAGAGGCAGCTGGTCCAGGAAGAATACCCGGACATCCTTCTCACCAGCAGCTACACTCTCCAGTATACATAATCCATGCAGCAAGTTCTGGGTCTGACACAGAGTCTCCTTCAAGTAAACATGCCTCCAAAGGGAAACACCCAGGAAGCAACTCAAGGGGAACATAGGAAGCCCAGTATCTGCATCTACAAGGCATCCTGTGTGTCTGCTGACCATCACTCACTTTTGACACTCCACTCAAACACCACCACTTCTGCTGTGCAAAAGACTTTTGCTAGGACCTGATGCTTGGGTTGAAATGTTCCAAAATGCATAATGTCTTGTGAAAATGTCTCACCTGTATTCTGCAGGCTGGGGGGAGTGTTGGCAGGTGGGGGGAAGCTGTAGGACCTGGCCTGGAGGGCGGGCGGCGTCTCGTGGCTGATGCTCTTTGTCCTCTTCCTGCACTCCACAGCCAGGCGGCTTCTGCAGGACTTGTGGCAGTTCACCCCGCAGGCTGCAGCCGGAGCGGCGCCGTGGCGAGAGTGGGGGGTTGAATTGAGAGGGGTGGGGGTGGAAAATGAGGGTTACATTAAAAGTTGAGGGGAAACAGATTAGTTAGTGACAATATTTCAATATCTGACCTGTCACTTTAAAGTAGGGTTGTCACTTCCCTTAAATGTTCCATTTTTGAAACTAAAACTCCTGTTTTTAAGAGTCAGTGCAAATTGTTACAGGAGACAATGATTTTGTCTAATCAATGACAAAGAATCAGGATTTTATTTTTTTTTGGTAGGTGTAGATGTTGAACACAGAAATGTAATTTGGTAAATGCACACTAGAAGTTTGTTTAAGCTGTTTGTGTCTGTCAAATTGGACATTTTTTAACAAATTTCAAAAGAAATTTGTGGAAGAAGCTGAAACTGAGTTGGTTTGGCTAAAAGAAGCAAAGCATAAGCTAAAAGCTAACTGTAACAATGCTAGTTAAAAGCAGAGGTCTATAAAGTACTTGAAAAAAATAACTAAGTTAAAGTAAGACTACTTTAACAGAAAATGTTTAGGTTTAAAATAAATTACCCTGATAAGAAAAGTTCATAGGTAAGTCATTAAAAAATGTTCACAAAAATCGGTAAAGTAAAAGTATTTTTACACACTAAGAAATAAGCTGTTGAATTTACGGAACCAAACTGGTTTCACTAAACCAATTTGAGTAAATTGCTTCATATTTACTCTACTGGGTTTAGTGGAAGCAGTTGATATGACTTGGTTGAGTAAATTCAAAACTAAATTTTTTTAAAGCACATAAAACAGCTCCTTTCATGTTTGATTCAGACATATTTAACTTTGTAACGAGTAACTATGTGTAAAAGTAAAAGAAGAACAATTAAAAACAAATACTTGGTAAAATTACATATCAAAATACAAAAGTACTGTAACAAAGAAAATGTAGTTACTAAACCTCTGGTTAAAAGAAAAGAAGAGCAATGGCTAAAAATAAGCTAAACTTGACACAAAGTCCTATTTTTCTAACTTTTTAATTCTTGAAACAGTGTCCTGTAAATGTTTGTCAAGTAAATGTTCACTTATGGCTTTTTTTATTAATGGAATTACTCCTAATAGGAATGGAAATTCACCATTGAACAGTAATTTTTAGTCCTGCTCTCACTGCTCCAGGTGGTCAGTGTTTTTAATTTCAATTTCTGAAAGTTGACAAACCTACTTTAAAGAGATACTTTGTTTATGTTGTGAAGAAGCCTTTGAACTAACATTTTTAGGTTTTAGGTGCTGCTCTGGTTCAACACAGCTGAACCTAAGTAGTGTTTAATTAGTAGGCCTCTTCAGTTTGCCATCAAGGGCTGTGTCCAAAACGGCGAGGTCGGGTCCTCCGAAGGCCGAATTCATAGCGCCGCGACGAAGGCCGTCCCAAACCGAAGACTCCTCCGATGCAGCCGACAAATGCGTCCTTCATTTTCCCC
>JAUBOC010000170.1:14527249-14537727 GCA_032275365.1 Anablepsoides cearensis | reverse complement strand
TTAGGTAGTGCTCACAGCAGAGCAAAAGAGGATAGTGGCTGATTTTCAGACTTTTGTGGAGGTAGAAAAGCCGATTTTTTTTCTGCCGATCTTCTCCACCGATCTTATCTAAAGATCGGCCGATCTCTGATCTCCCAAGGAAATCGGGAAGTCTAGCTACTCATTTTTACTCAATACTTTTACTTTTAATACTTCACTACATTTTATGGCAGAAATTTACTTTTCATACTTAAGTACAAAATATATTAGATACTTTAAGACTTAAGTAATATTCTTAGAGGAGACTTGAACTTTTACCAAAGTAAATTTATGGTAAGCTTACTTGTACTTTTACTCAAGTATCACTTTGAGGTACTTTATACAACACTGTAAAGCGCTTTGGGGTCCAAGTGGACTTGATAAAGCGCTAAGCTCAGACTATTTACCATGCCAAACCTTGGGTTCACCACAAGTTGTTTTTATACATATAAAGAATAAATTGCACCGGCTTGGATAAAGGAGGTGGGTAGCCATGTTACAGCTTTAGTAGTTCACTCCCCGTCCATCCATAACTTATCATAAACTTCGTAAACTTCCATAAATTTCGAAAGCAGCGAGTTGAGGTTGCACCCATGAAAATCTGTCCAGGTCTTTTCTTCCAAAGCCAAACAGCTTATTCTGCTTTTGACTTTTGTTTTGAGCTTTTGGTACCCCAGCTACCCCCCCGCTGGTGGGCAGCATGTGCCATGCTGTTGTGGCTGAGTATGGTTCTTCCACATGCTACTAAGACCCCAGTTTGTTAAATGAATAAATTGTGAAAATGCCAGTATGACTTGTTTCTTCACAGTTTACTCATCCAATCCAATAAACACCAGACAAGAGTCAATAGCAGAAAAAGCTGATTAGCATACACAGAGAAGATTTGGCCAGTTTTTCATAGGCGCAACTCACATACTTTGCTGCTCAATACACAAGTGTGGCACCATTTAAAAAAGGGAAAAAACAGGCTTTCCAGTAACATAAAGACAGTTTATACAGATGTATTCTCAAGAAGTATTTTAACAAGGAAATTATCAATCAAACCCAATAATTTTTGTGCTTAATTTAACAGTTGTATCAATTTTTGTTGCCTTTGTTGATCTAATTAAGAATCCAATAAAGCTTAGATGGTTTCATTATGTCTGTATGTAAAACATTCGAACTAGAAGTTGTTCCAGATGCACACTTTTGGTTATGACCGTAACACCCATTAAAATCCCTGCCCTCCCATCCGCCCTCATCTCCCTGCTTTAACACCAGAACATGGGTGGCAAACACCGGGGTGAAGCTGGCATTCAAATTCGCCTCCTAATCCCTGCTGCTCTGGGGGTGGCTGCAGAAAATCATCTTAAATCAGCTGCAGCCTGCAGAAGAGAACAGGAGGCTGATTGGAGGAAAGCGAGTGAAGGAAGTTTGACCTCTTGCATCTTTAATTCAGCAAAAAAGGCTGCGTCACAAAAAAGGAAGAGTTAAACAATTACAGCAAATTCCCATCCAAATGGTTATTGTTAACACCTGTCTGTCTGTTCTCCTATAAACGGCTAACGTTGGCCAACATTGAAATGCCTCTAACTTGGTCAATAAGGAAGCACAATTTATCAGCATTATCATCAGTAACAGTATCTGCAGATGTTGGTAATTTTTTAGAATATCATATCGGTAAAATTATATTAAAGTCCGATACATATATATATTTTTTTTAAATATGCATAAATATCTAGCTTCCACTAATATCTAGCTATTGATTTCCCACTTTTTAGCCTTGTGTTTCTGTTTTAGGAGATGGTTGGTCGAGTGGTGTCTGATCATGATAGTATAGTGACGCTTCACAGCCAGGAATAACTGAAGTAGAGCCATGTCAGGAGTTTGGTCATTTTTTATGATATCGAAAAAAGACACAAGGGTGTTTGTGTGTATATATATAAATAAAGAATTTGTGTGTTTGTGTAATATCCCAAATATTGGTTACTGGCCATAACAGCAATATTATTATCAGATCTTTATATTGTCTAAAGATTTTAATATCGGTGCATCCCTATGATTAATTATAAATATACTGAACTTAAAAGTGCCTGTGACATGCTTATCCTTCAAATACAAAAAGTCAAAGAAAACATATTTATATTTAAAAAATTAGCATAAAACACATGATTTTACCCATTTTATCTCATAACTAGCATATTCTCTCTTGAATTTGGCTCAGCATCTGAAACAGGAAGTGACATCAAAGGGGAACTCTTTAAGAAAAAGAAACTCTAGTTTTGTTTATTGAAACAATTATATTTAAACTCTTCTTCAACTCTGATAGTGACTCAAAATAATCTAAAGAAACATCAGATTATTCTTTAATTATTGCAGCATCGCTCTGTTTACATGCAGACATTCCCCTTTGACGTCACTTCCTGTTTCTTGACATGCAAATATCTCAACCACTGTGTATCTCAACAGAGTGAAATATGTTTTGCAACATGTTATCAACGTTCTCTTTCTAAAAACGTGATCATATTTATTACAAAAATCTGATGTCACAGGCACTTTAAATGTGCTGTTGTCATAGATGAGACCAACTTGTACTCCAACTGATCACCAATACTTGTTTTTAAAATGTGTCCATTTAAGGGAAAAATACTGCAGGTGAAGCAATGAGTTTTTATAAAACCTTAATTATAAATTTTGAGTTCAACCAAATCCAAGATGGCCACCACAACCAACTAACCTTAGAAAACACACACAAAAAAAAACATGTCAATTCCACAAATACCAAGCTAAAACTTTGGTGTAACCTGAGCACTGCACAGTGCACAAGACATTTGCTCAAATGCTTTCTTCGTTTTGTAAGCAAAATATCAATAAAAATATGTAAACAACAAAAAGCTTGGCAGTTATGTTTGCCACCTTTTTTGCCCCTTTGCAAAATATCTGACCAACCACAGGATGGATTCTGAGAAAGTAACCACTGGAGGCACATTTACGGCTGAGTATTACAAATGCAATATGTGACTCATCATATCAAAATGAGGATTAAGTCAAATTTGGTTGAAAGGACCTCATCACATTTTCAGATACCTGCTTTAAAAGCTACATTTTGATTTTTGCTCAAAATCAGGTTTTTTGTTGCTACTGCTCAAAAAAGTGCTTAAATTTTTTGTTTTTCGATTATATTCCAGTCAGTTCACTTAAATAATACATTGAAAAGGCATTTATTTAATATGCTTTGTGTAAATCAAAACTCTATATTTGCCTATTTTTCCATATACCACTTTTAGACTTAATCCTCATTTTGATGTGATGGCTCACATATATCATGAACCAATGGGTGGATTTTAATGAAACCTTCACTGGATGCATAGCTGCAAGCAATTAAGATTTCAAGATGGCTGCCACAGCTAATCTACTACTTGTGCAACACAGTGGTGGGTACAGTTCCCCTAAAGCACTAACGCACTAAAAGGGGAACTAATTTCCTGATTAGTGCTTTAGGGCTTTTGCTATTTTTTAAATTCATTACTGGATTAGCACTTGCTAAATGTTACTGATTAACATTATTGTTCACAGTTGAGGGTGAAAGCTGTCACACATTTTGTTTATATGTGTGTCATTTATCTACATTTTCAAACTCAAGGCCCGCGGGCCAAAAGTGGCCTGCGGGTGACTTCCATTTGGCCCACCAAGGGCACTAAGTGACAATATTCTGCACACAGTAAATATTCTCATGTTGCCTCTGAGGAATTTTTATTATGTGTCAGCTGTATTTAGAATTAGCTTTTGCTAAATTTTTTCAGTGTGTTACGGCTTTAGAATTACTCAAAACATTTGAGTTAGTGCTTTAGGGTTAGTGCAACTAATATTTAGATTAGTGCAACACATAAAAGGCTATAATTCAGTCGTTCTTACAGATGTTGAGCTAGACTTTAATGTGGTAGTAGCTGAGAGTCATTCACAAAAACGTACTGTGAGAATGGCATCTTATAACCGTAGGTTTTAAAGGTTTACAAAATCAGCAACTCAGTCCCTTCTGAACAGATCTCAGTGTGAAAGTTGTGAATGAAAGGTGGGTGACATGCATTTCTTCAGGTCTGCTCAGTGCAGCTACAGCTGAGCCTCTGCAGACAATCATTCCTGTGCAGAGCTGCAGGTTGTTGGGGAGCACCTCGCAGACTCTGTGCAACAAGTACATTCATCTGCTCCCTGCACGGTTCACCACAATCACCAGCCTTGCTGCTGCAACTAGACAAGTTAAGGCCTGTTTTCTTCTTAATGTTGCAACGCATTAAATGTCCCCTGATGTAAGAGTGTTAGCTAAGAGGTTAAAAAGAACAAATAAAGCAACATAGCAGAGATGTCATGTTCTTACCTTCAGAGTTTGGAGGATCCCATGCTGCTCGAGCAGCACTGATGAATAGTTTAGAGGAGTGAGCTCAGAGGAGAGAAGCGTTTACATCACCGAACCCACCGGGGCTCACCCGAGGAATTCCGCTGCGAGCCCTCCGAGTTGGAGCGTTCTCCCTGCGGCTCCACGCGCGGGCGCTCAGCTGCTATGATTTGCGCGTCAGGAGTGGGAGGAGGGAGGGAGCGCGTGCCCCCCTCTCTCAGCTCGCGTTCCAGCTGTGCGGCTCGCTAATCACACCGCGGAGCCACAGTCCCGCCTCCTGGTGGGACCGCGACAACACCACGGTCCAAAACGCTCTGGACGAGCAGAGCCGTACCAGCCAGGCTCGGCTCGCGCGCAGTTCCGCCTTCACTCTTTAACTTTGAAGTGTTCACGTGCTGCTGGCGGGAAGACACATTCTTCTTCTTTTTATCTTGTTTTTCGGACTACAGTGGATAAACCAAGGTTTTATTATTATTATTATTTGTGCTATAATATACTTGTTATTTTAGACAACACGTTCTCATTAGGCTCCTGAAAATGTTTTTACTTCCATATCCCTCCTTTGGTTGTTGTTGTTTTTTTTAACCGCCTGCCACATAAATATCAAAGTGCCGCTGCCTGCAACCTGTTGCTACAAGCGTATAGTCCCGCCCTGTTTTCTTACGTCACATGTTGCGTTCAAGGAGCAAGCGCCTGGAAGACAACTCTTCAAGGGTGTGTGTACACGCGTGACATTATTAGCAAAATATCTCATGAACAACTGGGCAATTTTTATTGAAACCTTTAGAAAGTAATTGTTAGATGTTCATTTATAACTGATTAACCTAATCTCCCATTCATCTCAAAAACTCATGAGAAAATAGTTGCAAATCAATTATGTGAACATCTGGATAGAAATAATCTATATGAGGAGTTTCAGTCAGGGTTTAGAGCTCATCATAGCACAGAAACAGCACTGGTGAGAGTTACTAATGATATTCTCATGGCCTCAGACAGTGGACTTGTGTCCATTCTTGTCCTGTTAGACAGTGGACTTGTGTCCATTCTTGTCCTGTTAGACAGTGGACGCGTGTCCATTCTTGTCCTGTTAGACAGTGGACTTGTGTCCATTCTTGTCCTGTTAGACAGTGGACGTGTGTCCATTCTTGTCCTGTTAGACAGTGGACTTGTGTCCATTCTTGTCCTGTTAGATAGTTAACTTGTGTCCATTCTTGTCCTGTTAGACAGTGGACTTGTGTCCATTCTTGTCCTGTTAGATAGTTAACTTGTGTCCATTCTTGTCCTGTTAGACAGTGGACGTGTGTCCATTCTTGTCCTGTTAGACAGTTAACTTGTGCCCATTTTTGTCCTGTTAGACAGTGGACTTGTGTCCACTCCTTACTTAATTATCCCAAAGCAGTGGCGCAAAAAGTGGGTATGCACTGAATGCAACGCATAGGGGCGCTGCACTGGAGGGGGCGCCAAAATGGTGTAGAGAATTTTTCTAGTTGCCATTTTCTAATTTAACAGCTGTTTGTGCTCGTATGAAATGATCAATAACAGAGGAAAGGCACTGATGAGGCGCCTATGTCAACCCCTTCAGAGAGTTACCTATATAATGAGCCTTAAAAATATAGAATTTGCGCAATAAAAATCCTTATTAATCACACGCGGGTGGGGGGTGCAGGCGGTCCGCAGCCGCGTGCGAGGGGGGTGGGGGAAGGGGGGTGCAGGCTGACTGTCGGGGATGACAGCACCTATTAGCTGAGGAGGAAATGAGGACGGGGAAACTTATTAGAACTAGAATGGAGTTTGGATGATGATAATTTGTATTTATTGCTTTTTAATGTCCAAGCTCTGACATGTTAAATAAATTTGAAAATGAGTTTTTGAAAAAATCCGTAAAACGTGGAAAAAATTTCATGAGATTGCTATGTCTCCAAAATGATGAAAAATCTGTGTAAATTACGGACATTTCATACAACTTGACATGTATGGGCGCCGCTCCTTCACCTCACCTCCTGTGGCGCTTGCACACGCACACCTTTGAGCCTCAAAGGTGTTATTATATTTGAATTATATCTATAGCATAAACCTAAAGAAATGACAGTATATTCAAATCAATATGTCATATTTTTATGTTGGTGTAGTTGTTGGGTCTTTTATTTTATTTTTTTGTTTTGTTTTTTTCATAGTGGAATTTTTTCATAGTTTACTTGTTTACATTGGAACATAAATTGGTTTGTAAACAAACAAACAATCCAATAAATTGTTCTTCTTGTTGCAGAGTTTGTACCGGCATCTAAAGCTTGCAGATACATGCCCAATGAGGACACACGTGCCAATATAAAGTTCTTTGTTTCCTTTTAAACCTCTGTAAATAAAAGAGTACGTTTAAACAGGCTTATAACAGTTGTTGTTGATGACAATGTTTACTCAGACCAGATTGGAGCTAAATATCCAGACCAACTTGTAATGATGAAATTTCCTACTACATTAAACGCAGCATTTTTTTGGCCCCGCCCTACCCGGAACAGAAAGAAAACACCGAAGCTGAGTTTTGTCTTGAGACTATCAAAAGGTGAGTTTTGTCATAAGGCAATCTCGTATAAGCTGTTTATTTTACTATTTTTAAAGTAAAATCAATTGATTTTACTGAATATAAATGTGTTTTTATTGGACATTGGTAGTTATTTATAAAGATTCTGCTGCCATAACCTGTGAATTGGTTGTATCTGATCAAAGTGCTGTACTTTCATGTGTAATTAAATATTGTTGCTATTTTGTACTGCCTAACAAGGAAATCAAAAGTATCTAAATTGTTTTAGATGAAACTTTTTTTATCCAGTCAACATTAGAAAACACAAGTTTTTTTCACAACCTTTTATTTTGACTCGGTTTCATTATGAAACTAAATCGGTTCTGATTGAAGCGGTTTTACCAGAGTATTAAAATGCCTGCTGTTTTAATCCCTTCTTAACTTGTTTTTGGTGCCTAGAAAACAAACTGCAAACTTAATGATGCAATCCTTTCTCAACAGCTACGTGGCCATTTTATTGGATTTCCACTCTTACAAAAACCTGAGACAGTGGTGAGAAGAGCAAAGAAAGGGGGAAATCCATTTCATCCTGATTAGACGAGTGACGCAGGATGGAGGTGGGGGGTTTTCTGGAGGATTGCCTCAGGGCAGCAGCAGCTCATCAGTCCCCTCATGTGTCTGCAGAACTCAAGCTGAACTACTGTTGTTGCAGAGGTCAGACACTAGATGACGCTGTTTGCTCTTTTTAGATGTAGGATCACAGATGAGACTTGAAAGTGAATCAGACAAAGTGGGTTTGAATGTGAACATATTTTCTTTTTTTTTTATTTAACCATGTGAAGATTTCCTCTTTTTAGTTTCTTGAGTACAAAGTCTGCTGAAAAAGTGTTGTTGTTTTTTTTTTTTTGTACACATCGATATTCCTACCAAAAGAACACCACAGTATTTATACAGAAATCCACATTGACAGATCATCAGTTATAAGTCCATTTGATCAGAATTTTTTTTTTACACCTTTAAGAATGGTTAAAACACAAGATTGTGACCATCTGTTCTCAGATGCTAAGCAGGTTTGGACTTGTTTAATAGGGAGCCTGTGCCCACATTTAAACAGTATCAATGGAAAACCTTTGACTGTCATAGGTCGCCTTCTAACAAATGATGACAAAAACATAACTCTTTATTTTGCTCCATTTAAACTAAAAAAGGAAAAGTAATTTTTTAGTTTTTTATATTTTTTGAAGCACAACAATTGAAAGTCAATGTAGATCTTAAACCCTTTTTTTAAAGCTCTTTCAAGTCATATATTTAATTAAAAAATATAGATTTTTTTGTCTTATTACACTTTGGTTAGACTTAAGAAAACCCACTTTTGTTCCCCGTAGACTCGCTGTGTGCCGAACTGGCCTCTCTGCTGCAGGAAGCTGTGGACATGAAGTGGCCCTTTGTGCCGGAGAAGTGGCAGTACAAGAAATCAGTCAGTCCCAACGACAAGACTAACCTCAGTGACCTCATCAGCAAGCACCTGCACCAACTACTGGTAACCAGCTTCCAGCAGCTTGTGTAGAACGCTTCTGAGCTCCTGCCTTTTATATAACAGACCTGTGAACTGTAATGAAAGGTTCTTCTGGAGGCGTCCATCGGAGCTCAGGAAGCACGGTCCGCGCTGGCAGTGGTCTTCTTAGTGGACCGCTTCGTCTACTGGACCGACGAATCCATCCGGCTGCTGAAGATCGCCAAGCTGCTCCACCGACGGCACCCTGCCACCCCCATAGCCCCTCAGCTGGTGATCCGGCAGGCCCGGGTCTATCTAAACTCAGGTGGGGTTGGATGTGATGCTGATCCAATAATCATATCACAGATCGGGATATATGAATTTAATGTAACTCATATCACAATTAATACATGTTTAAAAAGCATCTTTTATCTCCTCTCATGTGTGAATCTGTTCTTCAACCACCAGGCAAGCTTCAGAAGGCCGAATACATCCTGAGCAGTTTGATTAATAATAGTGGAACAACAGGTACTTTCTTTGTTTGGCCCTTTATAGTGACTTAAAGGGATAGTGGAGATCTTTTAAAGTAGGGTTCTGCAGCCAGGTTATGAACAGTTAATGTTTTCTACCTGTTGAATATTCTCAGTTATAGATATATTTGACCCATCACATCAAAACGAGGATTAAGTCCAAAAGTGGATTATGGAGAAATAGGCAAATATAGTGTTTTGATATAAACACTTACAAAAATTGTATTTCGATAAAATATAACAAATAAATGCATTATTAATGTTTCATTTGAATGAACTGTGTGAAATATAATCATAAAAATGTTTTTGAAGCACTTTTTTGAGCAGTAGCAACAAAAAACCTGATTTTGAGGACAAACGCCTTAAAATTTTGAGATTTTCCCTGTGAGCTAGCAAAATTTTTGTTTCTTTCCAGCTTGGTAATCTTAGTATTTAAATAATATTTTAGATTTCTTCTTCATATGGAAATGAAATATTCCTCAAAAAATTTACATAAAATTAGGATCAAGACCAAATATTAATGTATTATCGTATCCAACCAGACAAATTAAGTCATATCTCTGGATAAGTTTGTGATATCAGAATGATCTAGGTATCAAAATGTAGCTTTTAAAGTCAGGAATCTGAAAATGTAATTAGGTCAATTCGACCAAATTTGACTTAATCCTCATTTCGATATGATGGGTCAATTAGTTAGTTCTGATTGGACTAACAAGCTAACATGTAGTATAAACAGGGTCAAGTTTGTGTCTACAAATTATCACATAATTTTATTTAAATAAAACTGTCATTCAAATTGACCATGTTGTGTACCATTTTAACCTCGTTTGCATGAATGACTTTGACATTTTTGAGATTGGAGAAATCTGTTTTAGCCTTAAGCGTGGATCTTACTAGACTGCAACTCTCAGTGACATACTGGACGTACAAAATTGAACGAAAATATGCAGTTTCACTTGGAATCACATTAAATTGAGATGTTTGTGTATGCTGTTAAAATGTTGTATGAATGCTTCTGGTGAAATGAAATTTTTGCCACTCGCGACAGCCAAGCCGTTTGAATAAAGACCCTGAATTGGCCGCGCAAACACGACTGGCCCGTGATGTCCAGTTGTTGTTGCCACAAATCAGTCTGAATTTAGTTTTATCGGTTGGCAATTTGTCACAAAGTTGCCTCACATTTCTCACAGGAACTAAGGTAAGATTATACAAAAGCTTTTTGGTTTTTTCAGCCTTGCAGCCATACAGAAACAGCATTTTCGGAGCCTCGAAAATGTACTTTTGTTTTGAAAAAGTGTTCCATAATGAAAAATCTTGAATGACTGCCCTTGCATTTTAGTTAAGGTTAGCCAAAACGCAACCTTTCCAAAAACAATGATGCCATAGCCCCGCTTCTAATGTAACCTATACCAAGGGTGTCCTCTTCTTCTAGTGCTTTTAGTTACTACTCAGCCTGTAAGCTTTATACCAGGGGTCACTAATAGGCGGACCGCGGTCCGGATCCGGACCGAAATGATTTCTCGTGCGGACCCGAGCGCAATACCA
>JAUBOC010000170.1:14512635-14523319 GCA_032275365.1 Anablepsoides cearensis | reverse complement strand
CAATATCAGCAGGTTCATGAGGATAGGTGAATTTGGCCTTGGCGGAGGTTTGCACTCTCTGAGTGCTTCTAGTTATTAATATTATTATGTCACTTGGCTGTTTATTGAAAATCTGACCACTAGTTCATGAAATATTTTGCTAAAAGACAAACAAATGAACACACAGTCACAGGCAAAAACATGTTGAAATCAAAATAAATATTCTGATTTCTATTTTTGCCCTGGTAAAGCAAAATTTTTAAGTTAAGGGACTTACATGTTTTTTAATCTTTCTTTGATTCTGTTTTACTTTAGACAACTCAGGGAACCTGCCTGCTTTCATACAGTTTTTCATTAGAGTGCCCTCCTCCCCAAAGGGTGTCCTTCCTCCAACAGGCTAGAGAAGCCTTTGCAATCGGCCTTCTCACCAAATCAGACAGCGATGTGGTCACCAGTCAGCAGGAACTTCTCACCTTCCTCAAGGCGGCCTATTCTATCACGGTCACTTACAAATGGCTCAGCACCCCTCAGGAGGTCGTGACCAAAGCAGCTCAAGCTTGTCAGCGAGCCTTAGCTCACTTCTATGATTACTCCCGTGCCAATACTCAGGACAAAGAAGACCTCTGTACTGAAATCATGCGTTTGATTGGACGAGTCAAGGTTCTGCTGGGTGTGAATCCATTCCCTAATTCAGATAAGGGATCTTTCATTCCAGACAGCTACAGAAATGTCAAAGACTCTGCTGTAAACTTCACCCTGGAGGCGTTCTCAAAGATAATGCAGAGATTTCAAAAGTATCACGCGTCTTTATGCGAGACTACCACCAGAAGTTGTAAGAGGACTAAAGACGAGACAGATGGGGCGAAGCTGTGTTTGACGGCTCTGGGGACAACCGCCGAAACGCTCCTTACAGAATATAGAGCTGAAGAAGATCAACCTCAACAAAAAGGCTCAGACTCATCCAGTGATCTGCCCTCTGACTTTGACAAGTGTTCCACCGATGAAAGCTCAGACCAGCTCGGCTCTTCATGGCAGAGACTGTCTATGAGTTCTTCTTGGCCCTCCGGACATGGAACAAACATGAGTAATCAGAGCTGTATTACCACTGAGTGTGACGACGTCAAGTCAGCCGATCAAAAAAAGAAAGATAGCCCTAATGACTCTGGTATCAGTTCTCCCGCAGGTCCAAGTTCTGTAGTACCCTCCAGTTTCTCTTCTAAAGATCCTAATGATTTAGAAAAGTCTGAATTTAAACAAGCTGCAATTGAGACAATGGAAACTGAGGAGGACTGGATGGCTGATGTTGCACAGAAACAAGAAGATGGAGTTTTGCATTCCCTTTCCCAGCTGACTCTCAAAACATCATCCAGTTCTCTTGGTGACAGTTTCAGTTCCCAGTCATCGTGGGAAAAGATCTCAGCCGGTGAGAACTCCCCCACACGTGGAAAACCACAGCCAAGTCATCAGTCAAAACCTGGAATGGGCCGAATCAACAAGTCTCCAGTTTCAAATGAGAGCTTCTTTGTCTTGGAAACAGTTGATTATGAACCCAGCCCTTCAAATCTCGATGCCTCAAAAAATCATCAGTGGAAAGTCAGTGCCTCATCTGAGCCACAACCTTTGAGGAGCTGCAGTATTTATTCAAACATGGAGACTGAAGTTGATCCAGAACCTGTAAAACCTGCAACCATCGACTCCTCAGTAGCACAGTACAACCCGTCTCAGCCTGTCCCGGACCAGTATGCAGTCACAGAAACCTCTGACAGTTCATTTGAGATGCTGGAGATGGATCAAAATGGTCACCACCTCAGTGAACAGACATCTACAGATATTATACCTCAGAGAAAGAACCCTCTGTGCTTCAGCTGCCTAAACCACAAAACAGCAGCTGCCGTCACTCCTGTCAAACAGTTTGTGTTGTCCAAGCAGGATTACCAAACTCTACTGGCCGGAGTTTGTCATGAATGTCTTCTGACAAGGTTGCACAGTGACACAACTCAGTTTAAACTCAACAGCAACAATGCTGCCTACAGTAAGTTGTTTTTAGATTGCTTATCTTTGTCATTAGTATACTGTATCCTTGTAGCCCCATTAGCAGTGTGGATTGATGATCTCCGGAGGATGTTGTACTTTATGCAAATTCATCCTAGTTTTACAAAATGAACTAAAGACCAAGGCATGCTTATTACTTTCACATCTGAGTTTTAGATGAAGAACAACTTATATTTAGAAATGACAGGGTAAGAGACATCTAGGTCAAACCTTGAAAATAATGTAATGGGCAATCTTGTGACAAGTATGTGTGGTGAATTACTAACAGCTGCTACCACATCAAACTTTAGCTCAATATCCAGTGGTGGGCAGCACTAATCTAAAAATTAGTTTCACTAGCCCTAAAACACCAACTCAAATATTTAGGTCCCCTAATTCTAAAGCACTAATGCACTGGACGTTTTAGCAAAAACTAATTCTAAAGCCCTAAAATAACCCAGTCAACCCATGAACATTCTTCAACAGACGACACATATTGCCATGTTGCTCTCTTAAGACTTATCAGGACCTATGTTTCCATTACGAATGTGCGCAAAACTTTGTCGATATTCTGTTAATGTCGAAAAACACAGTTTCGCAACGGCGTGTTTCCATTAAGTAAGAAATGCTATTAAAGTCACGCGTGAATACGCTTGTTCTTGTGATAGGTCATTACAAACATAGCGGCAATGGATGTAAACAATCATGCACATTGCTACCACAACACTAGTGATCAACATTGGTGTCTTATCGAGGCCTTCAAGCGACAAGCCCCTTATACTTCGGAGCGGATATGTATATAGTGTTTTTGGGAAATTGTAATCGGTGAGTTTACTACTTTCTTTTACAACTTTGGTGAATTTACTATTTCTACTTCCTGTTGTGGTCTTTTTTGCCAGTAGAAACAGACGGTTCTTAATCACGTCACTCCCGTAATGCGAAAAAAGTGTTTCCATTGCAGTTTTGCGAAATACACCAATTTCGATATGCCTGAAAAACCACCTCATCCTAGCGCAAAACCATTTTGACGAAAAATGTAAGTTTTTTTGAAATTGACATGTTTCCATTGTGCAAATTTATTTTCGAAATTCTAATTTGTGCATTCTCATGGTCAATGGAAATGCAGCTAGTGATATTCCACAGCTGTATTGAGTTCTCATTTAGAGACCTCAGTTAGTGCTTCTAAATTTAGCAAGTGCTAACCCACTAATAAATTTTAAAACTAGCAAAACCCTTAAAGCACTAATCAGGAAATTAGTTCCCCTATTAGTGCTTTAAGGGAACTGTGCCCACCACTATCTATAAAATGGACTCATGGAGTCATTTTCATTTTTATGTTAGCTCTTTTGGATTAGCTCTTGCCAACCTGAATTGAGCTGGTTCCAAAAGTCATTCAGTTGTACATGTACAAGTACATTCAGTAATTACTCTGTGCAGGATCCAGTAAAATCCATCCAGTTATTGACGAGATATTTTGGTGAAAGACACTTGAACATAAAAACCCGTAAAACCATTATCGACATTACAAAAGCCTTCTAACTGTTGCCCATTGTCGCCATTAGATGCCCTTCATTTAAAGTTCTCCAAGGGCACAGGTCTGTGGACAGCCAAGGAGACATGTGTTTACATCGGGGAGCCAATGGGGATGAAGGGCAATGAGAGAGAAGCAATATGGGTCCAGTTTTTACACCAGGAGGAGAGGTTAAGCAGGTAAGACAGTCCTGGAACAACACTTAAATAATTTAACCATCACTTTTTGTATGTCTAGACATCTAATTTTGTCTAATGATATCTGTAGTTATGTGGGGAAGGATTACTTGAAGCCAAAGGGAGTCCAGTTCCACCTGAAAGATGTGGAAAGACAGATGACAGCCCAGTACTATGTGACGGAATTTAACAAGAGTCTCTACGATAAAGAAGTCATGGCTCAGATCTTCTTCATTCCCTCAGAAGCACTTGTGGTGAGACTCTGTTAATGAAAAAACACACCAAAAATGATATAGAGTAAAATTTTTATCAAGAGTAGAGACAACAAATGTTGCTTTCGAAAGAAACATCTTCTGAATTACTGTATCAAAGAGCTGCGTATCAACCAATTTCCAGAAGTTCCAAGGTGTCTCCTTTGTTTTTTGTCTTGGTGATCAGATTTTAAACGAAGATGAGATTGTGGGTTGCCTGACAGTGGAGCCGTTCATGCTCGGAGACTTCGTCAAACTGACCAACAACACCCACAAAAAGAATAGGACTTACCAGGCTACAGAATATGGTCTTGCCTTTGGACACTTCACCTACTTGTTCTCTGAGGGTCAGGAAGTTGTTGTAGACTTGCAAGGTATGATAATGAGTGGTGGTTTATTCACGATAGCTTAATATTTAATGATTGATGATGGTTACGCTGAGTTTTATCCATTTTTTTTCTCACCAGGATGGGTGACAGCCAATGGGAAAGGTCTGACCTACCTCACTGACCCACAAATCCACTCCACCAAGACCCCCAAAGGTCCTGGTAACTTTGCAGACAGAGGGCTCAGGCTGTTCATGGAGGAGCAACACGGACCAGAGTGCAATGAGATTTGTCAACTGCTCAAACTACCTCCAGTCACTAGACAACCATGTTCTTCTTCAGACATTTTGAAAAAAATGTAGATAATGAGAAAATGTGTCCAGTTATAAGATGATGAAATCACTGTTATTAAACTTTACTGATACATTCAGTTTTGGGGAAATAAGGGACAAAAATACGGTATTTAAATGTTGTTAGTGCAAGTTTCTGACTTGGCAGGTTCACACGATTGAGTATAAGTGATGATGTTCTGCCTTTTTTATTGTTTGTTATTCTGTATGTATCAAATACACTATATCAGGAGCCTAAAGGGATAGTCTGGTCATTTTAACCCTCCGATTATGTTATGGAAATTGACCCATGTCAAAGATTAAAACTAGTTGTGAATGTAAAAATAGTTATATTTTTTTTTAGTATGAAACTTTTTCAATTTTTTTTTAAAGTATAATCAATATATAAAATAAAAATGGTTCATTTAATATATTTGCAACCCCCCACATAATACATAGATCAAAACGCAAAAATAAAAATAAAAATCTTAAAAAATTATTTTCATGTATAACCATTGTTTTTGTGTGTGTAGGTTCTTTTAGTGGATAAAACAAAATATGTCATGTGCATTTTTTATGAAAAATTAGTGAATTGTCCTTATTGATCTTTTATCTGTGCGAAATATAAAAAACATCAACACAAATATTGATTGAAATGGTCAGTAATGGAGTCAATAATGAGACACAACAATGTTTTGGGTGATCTTTTTTGGTTTCTGTCATTATTGCATGATTAAACATTCCCCAGGAGAAACTGACAAAGGAACAATATTGCTGTTCCTCAGAAACCAACAGGACAAAAAGGTGATTGCCTGTTTCATAGTCATCAATAATTAAAACATGATCATCTGGGACATTAGTAGAGCATGCAGTTTGGATAAAGAAGCAGATGTTTTTCTTCGAGCTAACCACTAGTCAAAACAAGGACACTTTTTTTATTTCATGCTGATAAAACAACTTTTTCTCAAAAATGATGTACCAGTGAAGAAGAACATTGCATTAGCTAATATTAAACCTTTACTGTGCACTTTTGCATGACTGTCACCACTGATTTCTCTTTGTGTCATCAACATCTGTGGGGCAGGGTTCAGAATGAACTGTTTGCTAGACAAAAAAGCTCCCCTTTAAATCTGGACACTTGCTGATTCGGCTCATCCCAAGTTTTAACAGATGACTTGGCTGTGGTTTTCCACATGTTGGAAAGTTCTTGTTTCTGTGCAACAACATCTGCTATCTGGTGTCCACTGTCTGTATTTGTCAAGTGCAAAAAAGGAAGGAGTCAAGCTATAACAACTACTCACTCATGTAACATGCGTACGGATGGGATAAATGGCTCTTTGAAGGGATCCGGATCTTGGGGAGCCGTTTGTTTCATAGAGCCGTTCAAAAGAGACCGTTCGATTTTGAATGTGTTACATTATCACGTAGCTGTATGTAATGATGTCATAGTGTCACTTGGGTGGAACCAAGTGTTTGTCAAGTGGAAACCCCCCTCCCCCTTTCACCGTGAGCTTCTGTACTCCACTACTCCGCCTGTTTTCCGTAAAAAAGCAAAGCGGGAGCAATTTAAGTATGAAAAAATAAAGATTATATGAGGAATAAAATAAATAAAACTACAAATGGCTTGTTACTGCCCGCGACTCTGCTCCTATCGTTTGTTGTAAAGAGCCGTTCAAAAGATACGGATCTTTCGCGAACGTCACATCTCTGAACGTGCGAGCTACGAGGGATTGAAACCTGCCCAGCGAGACAACCACAGAGTGGAATAACTTTGGATACTTGTCTCCGTTTATTCACAGAACTCTCCTCTCTTCTCTATGACGGAGTATTAGGGCCACGCACACAAGATTTTTTTAAATTACGGGAATAAAGTCATCATTTTTCGACATTAAAGTCGTATAAAAATGAAGTCATAATATTATGAGAATAAAGTCGCAATATTACGAGATTAAAGTCATAATATTGTAGCCTTTACATGAAAAAGCATGCAGTTATCACTGCATTAAAATGAGGAAAGTTGAACAACTTGTCAAGTTGTTCTTTATTGTTGCTTAAAATGCATAGTTAATCTTTAGCATTAAATTATCAGTAGCAGGACTTGAAAATTGTGCAAACGACTATAAACTGAAGCTATTAATGGATGCATTGACTGATTTAGTCGTTGCGTAGCTAATTTGGATGAAAGCATATTAATCTAACAGTGACCACAGTTACAATGAGGCTACTGTTAATTTAAAAAATATGTCGTATGATTAAAATAGTTTATAATTTACAGAGCCAGTATTTTTACTATAGCCTACATAGTTTTGTACCTCCTCTTTCTCACATTTGATAAATGGCACACAGTTTATGTGCAGGGCCATCGGTCAGAGCTAACTCATCCGGTAAAACTCCAGGAGGAGGAGTGAAACGAAAATGCTGCAAGAGCGTGGTGAAGAAGATGAAGAGCTCCATCCTGGCCAGCGTCTCTCCAAGACAAATCCTTCGACCTGCGAGAGAGAACAAAAAATAAATAAAAATCTTTGTACAAATCCTCTTTGAATGCAACTTCGGCAAAATTTGCAGCAAACCTGCAGAAAATGGCATGAAGGCGTCTCGCTTCACAAATTTCCCATCTTTGTCCAGAAAGTGAGCAGGATGAAAGCTGTTTGGTTTCTCCCACTCGCTGGGATCAAACAGGACAGAATTTAGGAGAGGATAAACTGCAGTTCCCTGCAAAACAAAAATAACATGTCACCTTAAGGCAGAATGTACTTTTAAATGACAAGATAAGTTTACAGCCCTTATAACAAACAAAACATTTAACTATTTTCTCATCAGAACTCAGACTGTTGTGTAGGGATCTGGTCATGTGGTAGGAAGGCCCCCACCAATCGATGTGACGTCTTGCCCTGAGGCGTGACCAGATCCAGAAATATTTGTTTAAATCTGTGCTGATGCATTAACTGGTCACCAAAAACTCCTATGACCAAATAAATGGTCCGTATTTTAGTCCAGCTGTTGGTACTGTATGGCTTAATTTCTTGTTCTAATTCTGTATTTGTTTTTCTGGTTCCCAACATGCATCGAAGTAAAAGAACATGATTATCTTTCAATACAATGCTAGTTTCCAAAAAAAGTGAAGTGTAAAATGTTAATTTAAAAAAAGGTGGAAGAAGGACAATAAAAGGCTAGAAAAGTAGGGAAACTGGGTATAAAAACAGAATTTTAGAGAGTTGAAAGCATCCATCCATCTTCTGTACACGCTTATTCCTTTCAGGGTCACACGGGTCACTGGTGCCCAAATCCAGCAGTCACAGTGCGAGAGGTGGGGTACACCCTGGACAGGTCACAAGTCCATCCCAGGAACACATAGAGACAAACGAGACAAACAAGCATTCACTCTCTCACACCTAAAAATAATTTAGAGTTTTTGGTCTGTGGGAGGAAGCCAGAGTGCCCAGAGAAAACCCACGCATGCACAGAAAGAACATGCAAACTCTACCCAGAAATGTCTCCGGGCGGGGATTCAGTCTGGCAACCTTCTTGCCACAAGGCAACAGCTCTACCAACTGAGTCAACATTATTAGTAATATTAACAACAAATATTAATAAAACAAAAAAATGGACCACCTTTTTAATAAAGTATCCATGAAAGTTGATGTCTTTGCTGGTTTTGTGAGGAAGTGAAACAGGAGCAATGTTGCCCAGTCTCTGTGTCTCATGGATGACGGCATCGGTAAAAGGCAGGTTCTTCCTGTCAGCAAGCTGCACCTGACGATCTCCGACAACCCTCCTCAGCTCCTCCTGAACCTGGTCTTGTTGGTTAAACAGGACATGATTATACAGTAAATGGTGAATGGACTGTACTTATGTGGTGCCTTTCTATCCAACCAGGATACTCGGAGCTCTTTACAATCTGTGCCATTGTTTACCCATTCACACACATTCATTCAGAACGCTACAGTGCTAATCTGAAACAATCGTTCTGTAGGAAAAATGCGATGTTCAAAATGGTATGTCCGAATAAACAGGAATCCACTGAATTTCTTCTTTAAAACTTTATTTTCAATCAGGTTCACAGTACAGCACACAGGCCTCTGTGTAAGACCTTGGGCTGAAACCAAAACAAAACAGAGCAGCTCTGCTTTGAACAGAGACTCTGCAACACACTGACACCTTCTCTCTACTATAATAGTGAATTGACCTTATAATGTACATCTCTTCCTGGTTACACCTCTGGAGGTGTTACCTTTTACGTCAGACGTCAGAACGTAACTCAGATTTGTTTAGAGAAAGAACACATAACACACACTCCAACTCTTTGTCTGCTTTAACCATAAAGGCTGAAATGATCAGAAAGTATAAAATAAAAGTTCTATAAAAGTTCTATAAAAACTAATCAATGCATTGTTTTGTTTGATGCTGATTAAACTCAGGGTCACACACAGACAGGGGCTCTATGCATAAGATGGAGGTTTTAGAGCTAAAGAATATACCTTTTAACTGAGAATGGAACTTGGTTTTCAGCTCAATAATTTAGGAAATTCAATTAATGACCACTTTCTTACAAATTGGTGACCCCGACGTGATTGGATGACCCAGGATAGCAGAAAACTTTTTTGACTTTGTTTTTGGCTGCTGTCAAAGTAGCACAGTGAGACGAGAGGGCGGGGGTGGTCCTAGCCTGTTTGGCGCCCTGGGCGAACATCTCCTCAGGTGCCCCCCAACCCCACCCCCCACTCCCAGAGCTGGACATGCCCAGCTATAAAATATAACTTAGATTATTGTGCACCAACACAGACACACTCAAAAATTTCTTTGAAAATTAAAGTAAGGTCATTTTTGTTTGGTGGATTCATTCTTCGTTGTTTTGGCAATAAATCTTGTTGGAAAGTCTGTTAATTTTCCTTTTAAATTAATGCCACATTTGTAGGGAACCTACATTTGTAGGATGGGCAGTAGAGCTTAGTATGTGGGTTGCACACTTAAAATTTTGCCAAACCTTGCCTGTCAAACAGCTTACTTTACTGTTGTTATTGACACTTGTTTTGAGCTTCTGGTACCCCCAGGTACCAGAAGTGCTTGTGGCGCCCTTGACGAGATGCCTCCCTGGGTGATCGACCACTTTGCCCATATCAGAAACCGCCACTGCAAGAGTGGTCTGATAAGTCGACTGCTGAGACCTGAGCTGAGGACAGCCAAGCTTTCAAGCTGGGTCCCTTCTTTTACAAAGAACAATTCTGGCGGCACAACGGCTCAGTGGTTAGCAGCACCGACGCCCCACAGCAAGAAGATCCTGGGTTCGATCCCCGGTTCGGACCTGGGGTCTTTCTGTGCGGAGTTTGCATATTCTCGTGTTTGTGTGGGTTTTCTCCGGGTACTCCGGTTTCTCCCACCCCTAAAAACATGTACAATAGGTTGCCTTCAGGCCCAGGCCTCCCTTGAAAAAGAGATCTGAGATCTCAACGGGACTTGCCTGGTTAAATAACGGTAAATAAATAAATAAATTTCTGCAAGCTTCTCCAGAAGGTAGCGGTGTTGGGAATCTAAGATTTGTTGTCTTGAAAAGATGAATGCTGTAGACGATGATACAATACTTGTACAAAACAGTGAGAAAGTTCTTTGGAAGAGAACGGATGCGGATGAGAATGGGAGAGAATTGAGAAGCAGTCCTCCTTGGAACTCTCTTGGCCAAAGGTTAAATCTGTTACCAGACAACTCACAGGAAGATCTGGATGAATTTGAATGGTCGGAGCTACAGAGAAACGTCTCTCCAGGTTCCTTTAAACAGGAAGAGAATCAACATTTTTGTTTGGTGTAACAGTGCTGTATGATCAGGGTGTTCTATTAAATATTTGGATTTTGTTAAGAATTAACAGACTTAGGGTCTATGTGTTCTCAGTCCTAGTAAAGACCTAGTAGTGTCCTACTAATAGTACTATTAGAGAGAAGCCGTTGTTTTGTTTGCTAACTATTATCAGGGTCACACACAGATCTAAGCATAAAGCCAGGGACACACCAAACGCGTTTTGAGCAGCGAAAACGCTCCGCATGGCCTGTCGCGGCTGCTTGTCAACAG
>JAUBOC010000170.1:14493511-14506204 GCA_032275365.1 Anablepsoides cearensis | reverse complement strand
TAAAACTACACAATACAATAGAAAATGTCTTTATGCAGGTTGATGATTTTAATGTCAATGACTTTAAAATTCAGCCGCACTGTCCCCACCAGATCTGGATTTGTGAAACTCTTTGCCACATGTCAAATCCAAACTCAAAACACAATCTGTTTAAAGCAGCATATGCACTGTGATTGAGAAGTTAATTTTGAAATAAAGACAATCGCACTGGCAAATACTGAATTATTTTTCATTTTATTTCATCAGAAAGTGGGGGCACTATAAAGAAGTTGTGCTTAGAGCCCCCAAATGATTAGCACCAGCCCTGAAAACATCTCTTGGAACAGTAACGTGACTAAATTGGGGTCATGTGATTCTTTTGAATAAAAAAGCATAAATAATTCATAGACATGTGACTCCCAATCAGTCAGATTTACTTACAAAATATCCCCTAGTCCAGTCACTCGTGAACTTTACACATTTCACACACTTACAAAGAATGTCTTTGATCATTAAAGTGGATGCGGACTGGAAACCTCACCAGCTTCTATAAAAGGACTGGGCTTCTCTAGATAGTTTTCAGAAAGGTCAACTTTCCATCGGACAACATGAGAGTGCTGAGTCTGCTTGTGTGTTTGTCAGTAGGCTGCTTTGCTCAAAAACCATGTGGTAAGTACTTCTGAAAACATTTATATTAGTAGTTTTCTTCTAAACTATGTTCCTATGTTCTAGAAAACACAAGATGTGTTCTGACAGTAATAAGTTTTGCATACCTTTATGAGGGGCCACCTAGGCCATTATTCAATATTTGCTCGCATCCACCAATTTTCTTTACCCACTTTTTCTTTTTGGGTCACGGGAAAGCTGGGCAAGTCTCCAGCAGTCACTGTGTGAGAGGCAGGGTCCACTATCTAAACAATTATCATGCGCATAAATGTTTTTTGACGTGTGGAGAAAAGGTTTTCATGTATGTTCAAAAGATTTTCACTTGTAAATGAAAAGTTTTCCACATGTTTTAAATATTTTCATATTTTGTTTAAATAATTTTCCAGTGGATTTTTTTATACGTGTGAAAATTGTTTTTACATGTGTGTAAGAAAGGTTTTTAGTGTGTGCAAGGTTTTCTTGACAAAGTTTTATTGATGTGAATTCAAGCTAATTCAGATAAATGGCAAGCCCTCATACATCTGCTTATTTAACATTCTGAGCTGCCAAGATTAAAATCTGTTTTCTTAAACTTTAATAGCATCCCCATCACTGATGTCTGGGAGCCTCTCTGTGGTAAGTAGAAAATGTCTGATACTAACTTAAACACAATTGTTCTATCAAAACATATACTAGTTATTTAGTGGTTTGCTGAAATTTTAACGTCTTTTAAGTCAAATTACATTTCTTCTTTTTAAAGTCCACCCAAAGTGACAGGCTGGCTGCGCTTGCCAAGTACACCTATGATGCAGTGGGACAACGCGTCAGCCTTCGAGAGTTAGGAACTTTTTACAATAAAACCTTCTTCCACCTGGACATACTTCTCTTTTACAGACAGGTAATGACAGCATCAGTAATGATTAGTAAATCAACAAATCAAAAATGTACTCTATAGAGCATTTTATTCATTCAGTAAAATAATCTATGGAAAATCAAGTTCTTCTGCTAAACTACATCTAAAAGCATCAAAGTTTCATCAAGGGTTATCTGCCTGTTGTCTATGGAGGACCAAAACTGACATAATTAGAAATAAAAGAAATGACTAATAAACATATTAATAGACTTAAAAAGCACCAATTAAGTTAAAAAAGGAGAACTTTATTTCATGTTTTATAAATTACTTCATATTTATTTTTCCAGCTTAGTTCCAATAAATTATACATTTTAGCATGTAATTTAAATTTCTCTGTTTTTCCTTTTACTTGTACTTATTTATTTTTGTCTCTTAAATGATTATACTTAATTATTTTTTATAATTTGTCTGAAAACTCTTTTTATTTCCATGTTTTGCTTTTACATTTCTCTGTCTCATGCTTTTACTTTACATTATTAATTTCTGCCTTGTTATGCAAGTGAGGTGGAGCTTCTTGGCAAATAAAGAGGAAGGAGCAGGAACCATGTGCTGCCTCAGTTTTGGTTAAAGTTGAAGTGTAGTTAAAAACAAAAACACAGGCAAGTGTTTTCTTCCTCGCCTTTGTTTTAAACTAAACTGTAAACTTTAATCTAAACTGATGCAGCAGAAGCATGCACAGTAGATCTGCACATGGACCAATAGTAGAGGAGCTGACCCAAGAAGGCCCACCCACCTTATTTACATAATGAGGCAGAAATGAATAATGTAAAGTAAAAGCAGGAGACAGAAAAATGTAAAAGTATCCCATGGATATAAAGATTGTAGAAAAAATCTAAGAGACACAAAAGAATCTACAAGTAAAAGGAAAAAAACTATGTAAACCAGTAAAATGTAAATTATCTGCTAAAATATATAATTTATTGTAACTAAGGTGGAAACATTAATATGAAGGTCAATTAAATTATAAAAACATGAAGTAAAGTTCAAATTTTTTAATGTAATTTGTGAATCTTACATGTATTTATTTATTGGTCCATTTATAAATTTCTGCTTTTATTTTTAATTTTGTCAGTTTCAGTCCTCCATATTATTCATCACCTTGCTTCACATTTTTGTTGATCTACTTCTTCAAAATTATTGATCAGTTTTTTCAAATAAAATCAAAATGTACAACTTGACAATATTATGTTTTGCTGTGCAAGCATAAGTCACAACAATTGCAAAAATGTAGAGAACAAAAGTAAAACAAAAACCCAGCCTTTTTTGGAGCTCTAAAGATCAGTCATACAGTAGAAATATCAATCAACTTTCATATGGCTTCACAGAAGATTGATCTTTACATGCCTGAAATCACTATTTGACATATTTACAAGTATGATTATTTTAAGATTTTACTACAGGATGTTTAACTTAGTGTGATTATCTCGAATGCTCTTTTAGGCTGTAAAACTTAAAGTTACATTTCTTATGTAGTTTATAAAATACAGCCACTAGTTGTCATTCAACTAGTGTGTCTCTCACTGCTGTATAACTCAAACAGTGTATGGTTACAATGGTGAACCTAATGAAAGTAATTGTATCTCAACTTTGTTTAATGGAACTTAAAGCAGTAGTTGCACTGACGTCAATCAGAATTTCTTCAGATATTATTTCTCGTGCTGTCGTGTCCTGCAGGGTATCATGTACAAGATCAACAGGAAGACCAGTACGTGTGTAAAGAAGCAGCTGACTGAAAGCTTCCACCCTTTGGCGGTTCCAAATGACGCCTCCTTAGTGGGGCAGTTTGTTCTGGGCAGCTCTTCTGTTCCAGGTGAAGGAATCCTGGTCAACACATGGACGGGGACGCTGCAGATGAGAAAAGGAACAGGTACATAAGAAAAACAACAGCACAAAGTCATGTGCTTTAAAGCACCACATGACTTGGAACACACTAGTTTGTCCTGTTTGTCCGGTTGTTGGATCCTCAGCCTTCATGTGATCTGTTCTTTGTTTCTGCAGCAGAGTACATCGGCACTGTTACAGAGTTTGGATGTCTTCCTATCAGCACTATGTTTTGTAAAGACAAAACAGGATGGGTGGTGGTCAGGTTGGTGCATATAAAACACAATCTGTTCAGTCCTTTCTCTCCAGAAGAAACCTTCACCTCTCCAGGCTCTCTTCCACCTGCTCCCTACTCTCACTACCAATGCTACATATAAGCTTCAAATTAAATTAGGCCAAAATATCAAACTATAACTAAAGTTGTAGCATTAAAAAAAGCACATCACTCAGAGCTTTAAACTGAGATCATGTTATAATGAAAAATGTAAAATAATTGCACCATTTTGACTGAATTTCACAAAATATTGTGATAACTCGGAGTATGTGTTGAGTGAATATCAAATTAGAAGTTTAAGTCAACATCTAAAAGTTTTACTAAATTATAGCTATTTTTGTGTGTGCTGATTACCTGCTGCAGCTTTGGCAGCCATCTTGAATTGGGTTAACCTCCAAAGTAAATCAAGAGTTTTTTCTCCAAAATTGTCATATGGTTTATTAGATATTTTGCTAACAGACAAAAACAGCTGACATTAATAGTTAGGGCCCGAGTTTTAGGTAAAAAATGATGGTGCTAGGAATATTTGTTGGGCTTGATATTAAACTAATATTTCACCAAATTTTAGCTCAATATCTGTAAAATTGACTGAGTTAAAGCATTTTTGTATTTTCTAATGTCAGTTAGCTGTGGCGGCCATCTTTGAGTGGGCTGACCTCATTAATCAGTTGTAGATGTGTAACCTGTCATTACCTACTAAATGCTTCATTAAAATCTTTCTCGAGATATTTTACTTATAAAACATCACACACTATAAGCGCTCACACATTGCTTTCTAAAGCGTATAAATAGTAAATAGTATATCAACACTTAGCTGGAGGGTTATAACAGTAAACATATCACTGTATAGATTATTTGTGCATCGGTTTATAGACAAGATTTACTTGTTTCTATTAACGTGTGTAATTTAATACATTTTACTCAGTTTTGAAGCAGGGTGAGTGTTGATTACTGCTTTAAAAACTAAAATATACAAGAGGAAACTGTCAGTCCTGCCTGAACTTGTGCTCAAATAGATTCCATTGACCACAGACCAGAATTCACAGTACATGATTGTTTTTGTGTGTTTCACATCTGTTTTTCAGCTTCTTCAATAACATTGTTGGAGCAGCCGACCCTGAGGATTTTACTCCCCCGCCGTTCTGTAACAGCGCCCAGCTGGAGGAAGAGGAGGAACAGAATCTTACAGCCATCTTCAGCTTGTTTTGAAACACGGGACTCTTCAGAGTCGTGATGCAATGTGATGCTGATGCATGATTATCTGCAATAAACTTCCTTTTTAGTAGTTTTGTTTGATGAAGTAGCATTTTTGAACATGCTGAGCGTGAATAAAATTCTTGATGTCGTTTACAGATATTTCATCCATCAGTCTTGGATTGATATTTCGTCCACGTTTAGTTCGATTAGATTAGATGTAGATGGATTAGGGTTTTTATATATATTTGCTACAAACAAAATCACGTTCAAAAGGTTGCATGACGTTTCATTTGTAATTAAGCTTTATATTGTGAAGTAAAAAAGATGAACATCAACTATTAAAGTGAGAAAATATATGATATATTAGATGCTAATATTTTCTATAGTAGCAGTATAGTTTTAGCACATCCATATGTAAACAAAGTTTTAAGCATCTTGTAAGTTTAATTGACATACAGTAATTTAGTGAGAAGAAAAACTGAACTTGATCAATGTTTTTATAAAGTCCCACAAATGTAAAACACAAAACTACCCAGATAAGTGCTTTAATGCAGTGTAAAAGTTAAAACAATAAAAACCTTATGTTATAGGGTTGAAATGCTAAAAAAGTCGATAAAAAGAAATAGTTAAGTGAAAAGCTTTACCCTGCATTGTTGAGAATGTGGTGCTTGTGCAGCATCACTGAGGTAGGGAATACAACCACCAAGATTAATACATGATCAAATTTATAAAATAATTTCTAAACTAACACTAAATTATTTAGATTAAGAAAACATTTACGTTTTTGTGATGTAGGGTGTTTTTGTTTAGTTTTATTGTATTGTTCGATGATTTCATCCTCAGATTTCACAATTTTTTTCTATTTCTAGCTCTGCTCACAGCTGTCCAATGTTTGTAATTAACATTTGACATGTGTGTAATCAGCACACCTGTCTTCTGTTTTTAATCAGCACATCTGTCTTCTGTTCGTAATCAGCACGCTTGTCCTCTGATTTTAATCACTATACCTGTCTTCTGTTTGCAAATAGCACATTTGTTGTCTATTTGTACTGTTTGTAACCAGCACACCTGTCTTCTGTTTATAATCAGCACACCTGTGTTCCGTGTGTAATCAGCACATTTGTCTTATGTTTACAATCAGCACATCTGTCCTCTGTGTGTTATCAGAACATTTGTCCTCTAAACTCAGCACACCTGACTTCTGTCTGTAACCAGCACACCTGTCTTCTGTTCATATTCAGCACACCTGTCTTCTGTCTGTAACCAGCACACCAGTCTTCTGTTCATATTTAGCATAGCTCTTGTCTGTCTGTAACCAGCACAACCATCCTCTTTAATCAGCCCACCTGTCCTCTGTGTGTTATCAGAACACTTGTCCAATAAAATCAGCACACCTGTCTTCTGTCTGTAATCAGCACACCTGTCTTCTGTTCATATTCAGCACACCTGTCTTCTGTCTGTAACCAGCACACATGTCTTCTGTTCATATTTAGCATACCTGTCTTCTGTCTGTAACCAGCACAACCATCCTCTTTATTCAGCCCACCTGTCCTCTGTGTGTTATCAGAACTCTTGTCCTCTAAAATCAGCACACCTGTCTTCTGTTTGTAACCAACACACTTGTCCTCTGATTGTAATCACTATACCTGTCTTCTGTTTGCAATAAGCACATTTGTTGTCTATTTGTACTGTTTGTAACCAGCACACCTGTCTTCTGTTTATAATCAGCACACCTGTGTTCTGTGTGTAATCAGCACATTTGTCTTATGTTTACAATCAGCATCTGTCCTCTGTGTGTTATCAGAACATTTGTCCGCTAAAATCAGCACACCTGTCTTCTGTCTAAAACCAGCACACCTGTCTTTTGTTTGTAATCAGCACACCAGTCTTCTGTTCATATTTAGCACACCTGTCTTCTGTCTGTAATCAGCACACCTGTCTTTTGTTTGTAATCAGCCCACCAGTCTTCTGTTCATATTTAGCACACCTGTCTTCTGTTCATATTCAGCACACCTGTCTTTTGTATGTAACCAGCCCACCAGTCTTCTGTTCATATTTAGCACACCTGTCTTCTGTCTGTAACCAGCACAACCATCCTCTTTAATCAGCCCACCTGTCCTCTGTGTGTTATCAGAACACTTGTCCAATAAAATCAGCACACCTGTCTTCTGTCTGTAATCAGCACACCTGTCTTCTGTTCATATTCAGCACACCTGTCTTCTGTCTGTAACCAGCACACATGTCTTCTGTTCATATTTAGCATACCTGTCTTCTGTCTGTAACCAGCACAACCATCCTCTTTATTCAGCCCACCTGTCCTCTGTGTGTTATCAGAACTCTTGTCCTCTAAAATCAGCACACCTGTCTTCTGTTTGTAACCAACACACTTGTCCTCTGATTGTAATCACTATACCTGTCTTCTGTTTGCAATAAGCACATTTGTTGTCTATTTGTACTGTTTGTAACCAGCACACCTGTCTTCTGTTTATAATCAGCACACCTGTGTTCTGTGTGTAATCAGCACATTTGTCTTATGTTTACAATCAGCATCTGTCCTCTGTGTGTTATCAGAACATTTGTCCGCTAAAATCAGCACACCTGTCTTCTGTCTAAAACCAGCACACCTGTCTTTTGTTTGTAATCAGCACACCAGTCTTCTGTTCATATTTAGCACACCTGTCTTCTGTCTGTAATCAGCACACCTGTCTTTTGTTTGTAATCAGCCCACCAGTCTTCTGTTCATATTTAGCACACCTGTCTTCTGTTCATATTCAGCACACCTGTCTTTTGTATGTAACCAGCCCACCAGTCTTCTGTTCATATTTAGCACACCTGTCTTCTGTCTGTAACCAGCACAACCATCCTCTTTAATCAGCCTACCTGTCCTCTGTGTGTTATCAGAACACTTGTCCTCTAAAATCAGCACACCTGTCTTCTGTTCGTAATCAACCCACTTGTCCTCCGATTGTAATCACTATACCTGTCTTCTGTTTGCAATTAGCACATTTGTTGTCTATTTGTACTGTTTGTAACCAGCACACCTGTCTTCTGTTTATAATCAGCACACCTGTCTTCTGTGTGTAATCAGCACATTTGTCTTATGTTTACAATCAGCATCTGTCCTCAGTGTGTTATCAGAACATTTGTCCTCTAAAATCAGCACACCTGTCTTCTGTCTGTAATCAGCACACCTGTCTTCTTTTCATATTTAGCACACCAGTCTTCTGTTCATATTTAGCACACATGTCTTCTGTTCATATTTAGCACACATGTCTTCTGTTCATATTCAACACACCTGTCTTCTGTCTGTAACCAGCATACAAGTCTTCTGTTCATATTCAGCACACCTGTCTTCTGTCTGTAACCAGCACACCAGACTTCTGTTCATATTTAGCACACCTGTCTTCTGTCTGTAACTACTACACCAGCCTTCTGTTCATATTTAGCACACCTGTCTTTTGTCTGTAACCAGCACACCTGTCTTCTGTTCATTATTAGCACACCAGTCTTCTGTCTGTAATCAGCACACTTGTCCTCTGATTTGATTTAGCACACCTGTCTTCTGTCTATATTCAGCACACCTGTCTTCTGTCTGTAATCAGCACACCTGTCTTCTTTTCATATTTAGCCCACCAGTCTTCTGTTCATATTTAGCACACATGTCTTCTGTTCATATTTAGCACACGTCTTCTGTTCATATTCAACACACCTGTCTTCTGTCTGTAACCAGCATACCAGTCTTCTGTTCATATTCAGCACACCTGTCTTCTGTCTGTAACCAGCACACCTGTCTTCTGTCTGTAACCAGCACACCAGACTTCTGTTCATATTTAGCACACCTGTCTTCTGTCTGTTACTACTACACCAGTCTTCTGTTCATATTTAGCACACCTGTCTTTTGTCTGTAACCAGCACACCTGTCTTCTGTTCATATTTAGCACACCAGTCTTCTGTCTGTAATCAGCACACTTGTCCTCTGATTTGATTTGCACACCTGTCTTCTGTCTATATTCAGCACACCTGTCTTCTGTCTGTAATCAGCACACGTCTTCTGTTCGTATTTAGCTCACCTGTTTTCAGTTTATAATCATCACAGTTGTCTTCTGTTCGTATTTAGCACACCTGTCTTTTGTTTGTAATCTGTACACCTGTCCTCTGTAATCAGCACACCTGTCAGCACATTTGTCTTCTGTGTGTAATCAGCACACCTGTCATCTGTTGGTAATCAGCACATCTTGTACTCTGAGTTTAATCAGCACATATGTCTTCTTTTGGTAATCAGCACACCTGTCGTTTGTAATCAGCAGACCTGCCTGTACAACCTGGCTCAATTCTTTTTTTTATCAGTTTCTGTTTTTCTGGCGGAGTGGTTAGGGGAGTCGTCCTGGAACCGGAAGCTCGCCGGTTCGATCCCCCGTCCAGCCGTCTCAGTCGTTGTGTCCTTAGGCAAGACACTTCCCTCAGAGGGTCCGGTGGCGCCGGTGCATGGCAGCCCCGCCCCTGTCAGTGCGCCCCAGGGCAGCTGTGGCTACAGTGAAGTTTACGTGTGAATGTAAGTGTAAAGCGCCTTGGGGTCCGGAGGGACTTGATAAGGCGCTCTATAAGTTCAATCCATTTACCATTTCAGTTTGAGTTTAGTTTTTGAAATGTCTAGTTTTACTCATGTTCCTATATTCTGTGTGCCTGAGTTTGGGTTTCGCCACTTTATCACAGTAAAGCTTCATAAACAAGTTTTACTTGTTCATTGGTCTCTGTCTATTTTTGGAATCACAGGTTGAATAACCATGAGTTTGTTGTCGTGTGAACAGTCAAAATAAAAGTTGACATCACCATTTAGAGAAAGCTAAATTTGATATTATTTATCAATAGTTCAAAGGGTTAAAGATTTTGATTCCTAGGATTACCACCATGACTTAAAAAATACAGATTGCAAATTGAATTACTTTATCATATCATGATAACATGATTTACCTGATCACAGAGCAGATCTAAAATTCAAGTATCTGCCAGCTGAAGCAAACATGCTGACTAACGCCACCATGTAGGGATAATTCTTTTTAGGGCTGGTATGTATGTAAATCACGGAGGAATCAGGAACACAATGCAGTGGAGGAACTCCCCGTTGTGTTTAAAAGGAACTGAACGTCAATAATCCGTCACAGCCCTACAGGACAGTGAACCTGCAGCCAGACAACATGAGAGTTCTCATCCTGCTTGTGTGTTTGGCAGTGTGCTGCTTGGCTCAGAGACCTCGACCATGCTGTAAGTACACTTACACACACACACCTACACACACATCAAAGACATTTCTCCTGTTGGTTTTCATCTAAGGTTTTACATAAATGATCCAAAGCTTTGTTTAAATGAATTCTTTCATCCTGACAGACTCCCCGCCACTGCTGTCTGGTTCTCTCTCTGTGGTAAGTCCCAACTCATTTCAGAGCAATGAAGCAAAGAAATGTTGTATTATGAAGTAAGATAAACACAGGAAAACCTAAATGTGTTTATGTTTTAAGGCCTCCCAAAGCGGGAAGCTGTCGGCGTATGCAAAGTACACCTATGATGCACTGCAAAAACGCATTCGCCTGCGAGAGATTGGAACCTACGGCGGTAAACCCTTCCACTTTGACGTCCTCCTGCTCTACAAACATGTAATGGCACCAAGGAATGTTTGTGTTAAAGCGACTTGGGCTGTTGTTGATGGTAACCGTTGTTCTCATCTACAGGGTATCATGTACAAGCTGAACTACAGGAACCAAACATGCTGCAAGAAACGTCTGGATACCTGCTTCCACCCTCTGAAGGTTCCAAGGAATGCCTCTTTTGTGGGTCAGGCTGTGGTGGGCAGCTCCTCTGGCCCCGGACAGGGGGTCCTGGTTAACACCTGGGCTGGAGAGGTGCACATGAAGAACAGAACAGGTAAAGGGAAGAGGAAGCTAAAAAACTAAAAAAAAAAAAACATCAAATCATGTGGTGTTGCACGTGACCTTTGTTTGACTGTTACACAATCGCCACACTTGTACTTCAAGTTTGCCCAGCTGTAGACTTGCCTGACATGTGATCTACTTGTTTCTGCAGCCAAGTATATGAGCACTGTCACCGAGTTCGGCTGTATCCCTGTCACCTCACTGTTTTATACTCCGAAGAATGAATGGGTGGTGACCAGGTCAGTCATGTGTATACAGTACACCGTAATATTTTACAATCTGTTTGGTTGACTGTGTAAGCAGGGGTTAGTCGTAAAAACAATGCTGTCTTACCGATCCAAAAATACAGGATCTAGTTTCTATATCAGGTCCTGAAATTAAAAAAATACAACTTCCTTTTTTTAAAAAAGAACTTATAAACACTTAGCATATGAAACCATTTCACCAGCTGTGAAACAGAAACTAATCCAAATGCAGAAACAACGAAAACTAATTTTGCACATTAGTTCAGTAGTTTGTAGAACCAAAGCATCAATAACTCTTAGTACTATCAGTATTGTGTATTATCTGTATTGTGGGTGACTTGTGGACCACTCTTCTTTACATTGTTGCTTCACTTTATTGAGATTTGCAGATGTTTCTGTTACCTTTAACCCCTAACAGATTGATGGACATCATCAGTTGCTTCTCTAAGGTTATTGCTGTCTTTCAGCCTTGGTATTGAGACAAACCAGGATGCAAAAATAACTTATGTGCAGTAGGAGCTTACTGATAGGTTAATTCAAACATTTTTTAAATGCAATTTATCCTTTAATTCTTAAAGAAACCAGTGAGAGTAAACTTATTACTTTTTTTGGCTTAGACTTCACAACCTTGTGAAAAATATAGATTTTTAGCACTGCTGAAACAATAAATAAAAAGGGAAACAGGGATTTATTGAAATGAATAAAGCATACTTTTATAATCACGTCTCAGCTGTTTACATAACCAGAAAAGAAAACGTCATTGGTCCTGAATTGAGGAAGTAAATAATTCTACCTGATGAAGTACTTTGCTGGGCAGTAAAAACGAAACCCCTCTACAGTGAAACAGTTTATGATTTTTTAAGTAGAATAATAAATCTAAACTCAACAGGCAGAAGTGACCATTTGTTTTTTAGCACATTTTTTAACATCTCTTGCGTTTCTTGATGTTGAACTGTTTATTGTTTATTTTTGTAGCTTCTTCAACAACATCATTGGAATCACAAATCCTCAACACCTCGTCCCACCAAAGTTTTGTAAAGATGCCCAGCTGGAGGAAGAGGAGGATGAGGAGCCAGACTCTTTCTTTAGCTTATTTTAAAGGGTTATTGTGAGGAGTGGAGTGCAAAATGATGAGGAATGCACATGAATCTTTGCACTAAATTTTATTTTCCTTAATGAAGAATGAAGTGTCCATAAACAAGCTGTAAGTGGATAAAATGCATCAGTTAAATTTATAATCTGAATCATTTGGTGTTTTAAGTTTTCTGTACACAAATTATAAAGTAAAGCTTTTTCTTTGATTATAAAAAAATCTTTCTATTATTACCCTCATTTGCCTTTTAGCAACAGGCAGTAATATTTTTGCTCATGTCTGGGTTTGTTGGTAAATATTTACAGTTGACCTAAACTTTAGTGTGATAGTAGCTGAGACTGATCCTCAACACATATAAATAATCGCACACAATCTGTTAAATTTTTTTCAGTTAACTATTTAGGGTCAATTATCACCAGTCAAACTGGTGACACTGATAAAATAAAAACTATTATTAATCGGTTTCTACAGTCTTTTCTTTATGTTTCATTTTGAAGGGACAGTCCAGTTGCAGTCATGTTCTAATAGTTATCAGTATCTTAACAGCTGTGACATCAATCATAGAAGCCAGGCTAATTGAATTAAATAGATGGTAAATT
>JAUBOC010000170.1:14457765-14470733 GCA_032275365.1 Anablepsoides cearensis | reverse complement strand
ACAGTAATGGTAAATCCAGACTCTTGCCCGTTTAGCGTTAGCCGTTAGCTTCACCAGCCGATCACACGGTCACGTGGGTTTTGCGCACTCCAGCTATTCTATATAAACTCCTTGGGGTGTACTTTTAGCTATCCTTTTGAGATTTCTAGCTTTTTAGCTATCCTTATGCAACTTTTAGCTTTTAGTTAACCTTTTGTTAAATTAGATTTTTGGTTGGTCTTTCATTACATTTGGCCTTTAGCTAGCATTTTACTACTTTAACATTTGGTTACCCATTAGATACTTTATCTTTTAGCTTGGCTACTTTTAGCTAGCTTTTTGTTAATTTTAGATTGCTGCATTTAGCTATCATTTTTGCAATAATTAACTTTTAGAGTCTTTTGATACTTTTTGATAGCCCTGTGCTACATTTAGCATTATTCAGTTCGTATCATCTGTAAAAACTATCTATCTAAAGAAGCCAGCAGATTGTGTTGAATCTTCACCTCATCACAGTCTCCATTCATGAGTAACACCTTGGTGACAGTGAAAAGAACTAAGTCCTTTTTAACAGGAAGAAACTGCTAGAACCAAGATCTCTGCCTTGGTCAACTGGACTCTTAGCTAGCCTTTTGACATTTGTAGCTTTTAGCTAGTGTTATACTTCTTTTAGCTTCACTATTCAGTTTTAGGATTTCAGCAAATCTCTGTAAAGACATAGCATTCATCATTCTCACTGCACTTATGTAGTTTTTGCAGTTCTTTTTGCTGTGTAGAAATGATTAGTTTTATCTTAATTTGCCTTCATTAACAGTGTGATATCTCGTACGTTTTTTTAGACAGCTCCTCTTTCAGCTTCTGCTTCTTGCGTTTGTGGTGGCAAACGAGGATGATGATAAGGATGATCATTAAGACAAACAGTGCAGCGGCCCCACATCCTACATAGATCATGTTCTTGAGTTCAGTTATTGGCTCAGCGGTAGGCCCTATAACTGAAGAGAGGTGGGGTTAGGATATAAATGTACACACATGTACTCTCACAGTTTTTATTGCCATGACAATGTGTCAGAGTGCCATGTTGACAGTTCGGTCATCTACCTCCCAAAGCAATCTTCACCGTCGCCTTTGTTTCACCCACTTTGTTCTTTGCCACGCACTCGTATGTGCCCCCGTCTGAGTAGTTCAGGGGTCGGAGAAAAACTAGTTTGTCACCGATAACTTGAGTTCCTGTCGGCAGTGCTCCACCCTCCCTGCAGGTACAACAAACACAGGGAGAAGGCACATGGCAGTGGTTAAATCAACTGTCTGTTTCAAACCTGGTCAGCATCTTTAGAAAAGATAAGAGAGACATGAAAGATCCAGCTTATATTTTTATTAGTTTATTAAAAAGGAAAATGTTTGGCAGAAAAGCACAGGAATGAGATTATTCCAAACAATAGAATATATCTAATCTAAGATTGTCTGACAAATGCTTTTTAAACAAAGCTTATCAGAAAAGGTCCTCCTGTTTTTGGCCAAACTGTCTTATTGACTTATTAGCTGTGTCGCTGAAAGTTGCACTGAGGCATTTCTGGTCTTATTGTAATGTGTTTATTGTGTCTTGAAGTCGCTGTACTTCTGTTGGAGCACCTCCACAGTTTACCTCAAGGAACACGGTCGAATGCCCTCTTCAATCCACAAAGCATATGTAGACTGGACTGGCAAACTCCTATGACCTCTCAAAGACCCTAGTGTGGGTAAAGAGCTGGTCCAGTGTTCCATGGTCAGCAGGGACTCCACATTGTTCCTCCTGATACCAAGGTTCGATCATTGATCTGACTCTCTTCTCCAATACCTCTGAATAGATGTTATTGAGGAGGCTAAGGAGAGTGATGTCCCTATAATTAGAACACACCCCCAGGTTCCCCTTTTTGAAGAGGGGGATCACCACCCCAGTCTGCCAATCCAGTGGCACTGCCCTCGATGTTCATGCAATGTTGCAAAGGTGTTTCAACCAAGACAGTGGACAGTAAATATCCATTTATTTAATTTAAAAACGATCTAAATACTATTAGAGCCTTAAACTGTTGAGTCTGATGGGCCCACCAGAGAACTGATGGAGAAAATATTTCTAAAGGGTTAAGGAAATCAGGGCATATCCCATCCACCCCTAGAGCCTTACCGCCATAGAGTTTTTTAACTACCTCGTCGACTTCAGCCCCAGTTATGGACAGACTAACCATGAATTCCTCTGACTCTGCTTCTTCCATGGAAAGGTCAACAGCACCCCACCTTCACTGAACATAGTGTAAGTAAAGTGCTGCTTCCCCTCCCTCAGCTGCAGGGTGGTCAACCAGAATCTCCTTTGAGCCAATCGAGATTCCTTATCCAAAGCCACATCTGACCTTTTGTCTCACCAACAACCACTTGGCCTGCCGATAATCCTCAGCTGCCTCTGGAGTCCTACCAGCCAATAAGGTTTAATAGGACTCCTTCAGCTTGACAATCTCCCTAACCTGGGGTGTCCACCACAAATTTGAGGACGGCCACTGTGAGAAGCACCGACAACCATGTAGTCACAGCTCAAAACAGCCTCTTCAGCAACTGAGGCACGGAACATGTCCCACTCAGACTCAATGTCCCCCGCCTCGGCTGGGATGAGGTTATTGAGCAGCTGTGGCAGAGTGGTTAGCGGACTTGTCCTGTAACCAGTGGGTTGCTGGTTCAATCCCCCATTCCAGCCGTCTTAGTCGTTGTGTCCTTGGGCAAGACACTTCACCTGCCTTGTCTACTGATGGTGGTCAGAGGGGCTGGTGGCGCATTATGGCAGAGTTGAAGATCTTTCTGACAGTTTCTTCTGCCAGGTGTTCCCAGCAAACCAGATCAGATGTGCTAAAAGACATTTTGGGTTTTGTCTTTGTTAAAGAAGACTATTTTTGTACTTTAGTTAAATAAACAGATTTGACTTGTCAAAAATTAAGTTTTAGAGATATTGAATTACAGATGTATTTGAATTGAACAGAGCTAGTTATTTATTTTTATTTATTTACCGTTATTTAACCAGGCAAATCCCATTGAGATCTAAGATCTCTTTTTTAAGGGAGGCCTGGGCCTGAAGGCAACCTATTGTACATGTTTTTAGGGGTGGGGGAGACCGGAGTACCCGGAGAAAACCCACGCAAACGCGAGGAGAACATGCAAACTCCGCACAGACCCGGGGATCGAACCCAGGACCTTCTTGCTGTGACGCGTCGGTGCTAACAACTGAGCCGTCGTGCTAAAGGTAGTAGCTCACTAACTATGAAGGCTAGTTGGCCGCTCAAAGTTAAGAGAAAAGCTTTGAAATGTTCTACATTGTGCAGCAGACTGATCCGTACACTTGATTGTCAGACACTAATTTTAAAAATGCAGATGTACAAAGATAAAAAGGACATCATCCACTGATAAGTCTGTTTCACAATGCAACAAAACAACAGAACACCACCCACAGCAGAAAACAGAGATGTTCAGCACATATAAATAGAGATAAATTGTGTGCAACTTTTTGTCAGGACTGAGTTACATACTAGTGAACCTGACAGTTAAATTAATTGTCGTCATTCTTTGCAAATAGCTTCAGTTTTTCTCATTTTGCCATTTGTTCTACTAATCTCCTTTTAGTACAAGTCATTCAGCCCACAGTGACTCAGAACTTCAGCAGGTGTGAAGGGTGTTGCCACAATGTTGTTGTTGTCGTTTGAGCACATTTCAGTCACTTCAAACACACTGGGACCTGATTTCTGCCGCAAAAATTCATGACTGGTTTGCAGCAAATTTGTTCCACGGAGGCTATAATAAGCTTTCACACAGAACAGACTTTGTCTCTGAGAGGTCCAGTGTCACCAGCAGATAAGAGGTCTGTTTTTACTTCCTCACACCAGTGATAACATCTCTCCAAAAACTCGTTTAGCACATTTCACTTCCTCTTTGCCCTTTTGGCCCCCTCACGGCCAACTCCACCCCATTTCATTCACCTCTCCTTTTACCACTCATCCCTTCCCTGTTTCTTTCTAACCCCCACATTCCACCCTCCTTCGTGTGAAACTGTCTAATCTGTCTGCTTTCAGCGCAAGCCGCAACATGACACGGTGACACAAGTTATTACTTCACCTGCCGCCATTTACTCCCAACAGGTTTACCTGCTGCACTGGCTGTCACACGCGGTGAGTTTGAGTCTGTCGGATTTTTCGGTTCTACGAGTGTCTCGCGGTAGGTGTTTTGTAAGCATTACTCACAAAATGTTTCTGTGACTAATGAGTAATCATAGATCATTAAATATCATCATCATCAACACCTGGTCAGAAAAACACCAGGAATTTCATAATTCCTTTCACAGGCAGATACACAGATTCTATAGGTAGTTTTCCCCCTATAGGGTATAAGCCCAGCTGTCACCTCTCATAATTAAGTGGGAGCTATTGCGCTTCCTTTTTGAAGAAAACATTTTTCTAGCATGCACCATGCCCTGAAAATATTCCATCCACCAAAAGAAATAGGTTACAAAGAGGTGACACAAACAGAAAAAGTCAAGCGTACGAGTAGAACTCTTATCTGGTTTTAAAGCTGCGTCTGATACACGCTACAAATTTGTTCAGCCAGTGGCTGCTTTTGAGGCAGCATAAATCAGGAAGTGCAACTTCTGTTTTGTAGGCGAGTGAAGAAACAAAATAGTATGAATTTTAGATGAGGCTCATCTTATCTTGAGAAAAGGACTGTACCAGTTTTTAGTCTTTTTTCTTATTAGACTATATCTTTAACTGATTCCTAGCATTTTAGGTTTTAGCTAATGTAAGTTACCTGTGGCGGCCATCTTGAAAAGAAAATATTTATCCAATCCAATATTTACTCTTTAAGTTTCAACTTTGGTCCCACAAATCCAAAGTCTAAATTAACCAGAATCCTTTATGTCATCTGACAAACTACAAATTACAGTTCGATTAAAGTTAGAAAACACACTGAAAATAAATTAATTCAAGGGAAATGTTTAGGACCACTCCCCCTTGCACGCACACATGTTTTGCTCCACAAAATAACTCAACATTTGTAAAATTGACAGTTATAGTAATTTGGGGGTTTTCTAATGCTCAGTCATTAAGGTTGTCATTTCACACCTGACATTATTACAGAAGTTATTCATCAGATTTTGAAACTCAAAATATAGATATCTGATCATAATGCACACAGCATGTTTGGAGAAAATCAAACACGGCAATTCACACACCTCACACCAACTATCAAAGACAGAGGCTTGATGATCTGGTAGATGGGCAATGGCTGAAAACAATCAGAAGAAAAAGCCTCACGGCGTTGCAAAATAAACATCCGGCGCTCAAATCCACTGAAATTTTGTAGTAACGCCTAAAAGAAAGTGTTGCATAATAGAACACCATCACATCTCAATGAAGTGACGCAAGAGTGGGCCAAAACACCCTCTGACTGATGTCTGATGTACGATACTGATAAAGTCACATGCAAAACAATTATTGAGAATTATTGCTACAGAAGGATGTTCCACAAGCTGCTGAATCATCCGGAATACTTTGTTTTTGTACAAACTTTTCTACACTCTGGCTTTGCCTTGTTTCCGTGAAAATAAATTTGTGTAATACGTCACGTGTTGTTTGTTGTTCATAAACAGAAGGTCACAGGGCTGTAACGGTTTTATCTGTGTGTGTTTGTTTTTGTGCAGTTTTGTCAAAATATCTCATGAACTGTGTCTAGATTTTTTTATGAAATTCTTATAAAATGCCACAGTAACTGACCTTTAGAAACACAATGATTTATATTAGAACTGCAAAGCAGTTATGATCGGGGTCCAAGCCCATTCAGCCAGTTTTTTAGATACTGAGATTCTGTTTGAAGTGGTAGTAGCTGAGTGTCACCCTCAGCACATACATACATACAAAGTGAACACATCACAGTTGTAGCCCACATCTAGGATAGATTTGGAATTACGTCATCTTAATTAACGGTGGTGAGCTGAGCTCCTACTTCATTTCAAACAGAACCCATCAATGGAGACGATTGAAGAAAGCTGAGGAACCAGCTTGATGGCCATATCTTAGGTCAATGTTTGAGATTTTAGAACTGAAAATAGTGCTTATCAGTTTAAACATCTTCTGTATTCACTGCAGATAAACTACATTTCTGCATTTAAGAACTCACTGCTCACAACGACTACATCTATCTAAAAGTGGACTGGACAGGGGGTTTAGAAGTGGAACAGATTAAAGCCTTTCCAACACAAACCCTGGTAGTAATAACAGTAATTGCGTTTTCTTTGGACCTTGAGGACAGCCTAATGTTATCTTCACCAAACCTGTTATTTAAATTCATGAACTCACTGGACAAAAAAGTGGTATTGTTGCTCTTGGTGAATGAAGGAATGTGACAGTGACTAAACGCATCAGACACTTAGTCACGTAATCATCAGACAGAAAGGCAGGTGAGTCTTGCTGTACCTGGTCCAAGTAACAACTGGTTTGGGGTTTCCTCCATTTATGCACCTCAGGGCAGCGTTCTCCATACTAACAGTCCAGTCTTCTCTGTACCCGGACACCTCAGCATCTGGAGGGACTGGAAGGAAAAATATTTTTTTCTAAACTTTATTCGGTCCAGACAACTGAAGAAAAAAACGAGGTAGTTATTACAACAAAAGACGTTTGACTCTCTGTCTACAGATCATTTTTACTGCTTATCCTTCAAATCCTTGCTCTTAAACACATCACATATTGACCATTGAGATCCACAACTTTGCTAAATATCCTGAGGTACCTAATTTCTCACCTAGGTTACTCAGAATGATCAGATTACATATGTAAGAAAGGCGGTCCAGCCTGCTCCACTCAAGACTCTATTTTGTGTAATTTCCTGCCTACTGAGCACAGACAGATTCAATTTCCAACAAAACCAACTTTAAAATTTTGTGATAGCATATGGCAGTCTGACTTTTTAAAAACTCTGCAGTCTACATTCATCCAACTCATTGTATCCTTTTATTTAATTTAAAATTTATCTGAATACAATCTTAAGATTATACCTGTGCTTTAATGCTTGCATATATAAAGCATCCCTATTACTATATGGCCGATAATCATGCTTCCCTTTTATCAAATGGATTAGTCTCCCTTCATAAAAGGACTGTTAGTTTACACCTCACACAATCATACTCACAGAGCACCTCCAGCCTGTTTTCGATCCTGCGTGGGGTTGGTAGAAGGGGATGCCACACCAGACAGTCCAGCTTCTTGCCATTCATACTCCTACGAGGGTACAGTGAGATGTGCGTGGAGATTGCACCATTGTCCGAGGAGCGATTGATAACCTGGCCGTTCAGCTCCGTGTCCCAGGAGAGCTTGGGTGGTGGGCGGCCCACAGAGCGACAGGAGGCCACCTGTTTGTAGGGCTCCCCCTCCACCACCACCACAGGGTCCACAGAGGAAATGGGATTGGCTGCAGGAAGGAGAGTTACATTGTGTAACCAAAGTGTTGATAAATTACAATCCTCAAAATGCTAAAGGGAAATAATCAAATAATGTTGAATCACAGTGTATATTTTACATACATATACTTATATTTTAAAAAAGGCTATGAAAATCTGAGTTATTATTATGGGAAGTTCAGCCATGGCCTTGTGTTGAGACGGAGGGATCAAGCAACTAAAGAACAAAATGACGCAATATTCATCATGCAAAACCTGCTTCAAAGAGAGTTGATTTTGTGAGTTTGAACATAGTGACAAACAGCCTTTAGATGCCCTCTGGTGTGTCTTTGTGCCACATGTGAGTCCGAAACATTTCTGGGGATTTTTTATTTTACGTGTTTGCTAACTCCCTTGGAAGGGAGACCGTCGTAGAATACCAGGTGCCTTAAAACCACATTGGAACATTAGCAAGAGAAAAACGTTGACCATGATAGGTCATAGGTCACCAAATAGATAGATAGATAGATAGATAGATAGATAGATAGATAGATAGATAGATAGATAGATAGATAGATAGGGTCCATAAAAAGTGAACTGCAATGCTTTGGTCTGAATTCCTCCTTATTGTAACTCCACAAGCCCCTCTTTCTCCCCCTTTCTAAGGTGTGTCTTAGATCAACTTGTTTTAAAGCCTTTTTAAATCCAAAAGAATCACTCCATGCCTCGCCCCCCTCCAGCTTCCAGACCGGTTCATTCTAGTTTGATAGAGGGGTTTACGACTATATAGCTGTGCAGAAAGATGTCAACAAGGGAAGACGTGTCCATCCAGCCTTACATGTTGGAGCCAGAGTCTGATCCAGAGCCAGAGGAGAAGGAAGACAACAGAATTGGTTAGTTGGTAAGTCCAAACATTAGTCAGAGGTTTCATCGCAAGTAATTTGATGTAATAGCTCAAAAATGTCCTATTAAATAGAGAAAATTGAACAAGATTAAAATTTTGACCACAAAAGAGCATAAGGATATCTTTGCAGCACCAGGAGAGACTAAATTGAACTTTTCTGTATTTTCTGTGCTCCAAATCCACAACAAAATGCATTAAACAGCTAAAAAAAGTGAATTTTGCATGAAGGATTCGGGTTCATTTAGACCTTGGATTTGTGGGACCCGATTCAGCATGAGAGCTCAAATTATTAACCCTGGCTACTAGATTAGGAACCAATTAGCTCTACAGTTGAGTCCTGCTCCGTGCCATGTTTTTATTGCTTTTAATTGTTTTTTTAATTTTTGTTTTGTGTTTTTCATGTTTTGATTTTATATGTACAGCACTTTGTTGCAGCTGTGGTTGTTTTAAAGTGCTTTATAAATAAAGTAGTAGTAGTAGTTGTGCCTCTTTTGATTCTGCGATGTTTGCTTTACATGTGAAAGCTCACGTCTGCACGGGACACTTCAGGCTCCATCGGTGATCTTTAAACAGCCAGAGGAAACATAAGAGCAGACTGGTCTGTGTGGCCATTTTACAGAACTGTGTTATGAAAGAGACGTCTGACGTCTGTTTAGTACAAATTGCTAAATGATCAACCCCAATTTATAAAGAAACTGGTATATTACTACAAATATTACTACTTTATTCAGTAATCAGTTGAGATCATTTTTTTCCCGCACGTTTTTCCACAATTTTTGTGCTATTTTTGTGCTATTTCAACAATTCATATATCATTTTAGCTTTTTTCTGCCAAAAACTGGCTTCTTTTTGTCATTCTTCTGCTCTTTTCTACTTTTTTGTTCTTCTTTCTGCTAGTTTTAGCTATTTATGCTCAAACAGTTGTTTTCTGCTATATATAGCTATTTTATCTTTTAGCTTTTTTTCTGCTCTTTCAGCTATATTTTTACTAATTACCTTCACCAAGGGAGGAGGTAATGTTTTTTTTCTGTTTTTCTGCAAAAGTGAATTTTTTGTTTTGCTTCTTTTAGCTTTTCAAATTAAACTCATACTAACACTATTGTCATTAATATTTTCAGCTTAACTTCAGCAGCTTTCAGCTTAAGTTTTCAGCAAAAGCATCCACACTAGCATTTTCGTAGGAAAGGCAATTTCTCTAGTTTTGTTTGTTTGATTGAAATGTTTTCTTATGCTTCTATGAAACGTTGAAAGAGGTTTTTGTCTGAAGAAAGTAACAGTTCAGCTGATGAGGAAGTGTGTTTTCTTTTGTTATAATGTTAGCTACATGCTAACTATAACATGAGGACTAATCGTGTGACAGTTATCAGTTCCCATGGCTGATTATAATGAATCAGTAGGCACACATAATATGTTATTGCTCTTGTTGCATTATATTCTGTAGTAAATATTATTAAACCTCTGAACCATGAAGGTTGGACTTACTCCACACAACGAGGGACATCTCTGTGTCAAAGGATCCTGCTGGAAAGATGCTGCTGCGGCACATGTATTCTCCTTCATAAGAGACCCTTGTGCTCAACATGATCAGGGATGAGTCCTCAGTGGGTTTATCACTTTTAAAGCGTACACGTTGAGCCCACGGCCCGAAAGCTGCAGGCAGAGAGGGGAAAGAGTTCACAGAATGTAAAGTGTCTTAGGTTAAACAGCAAAAACTAGATCCCAAAGTTACTGAACATACCTGTCTGTCCTTCTTCGAAGTGTGCAGTGATCATCTGCTCTTTGGAGCCATCTGCGTTCACCTTGAACCAGGTGACCTGCACCACCACTTCACCCTCCTGTGGTTCATAGTGACAGGGCAGGGTGGTCTCCTGGTCCTCCACAGAGCGTAGAGACAGTTTTAAAGGCTGATTCACAGTCACTGTCTGTATTTGTTCCTGTCCCACTGTGACTGAAACACAATGAAATCACCCTGTTACCATTCAGTTCTTTCAGTTTCATCACCAATATATCTCAGTTACTAAAGTTTTGAGGAATCAAACCAATTATACAAAATATATTCATCAAAACAAAATGTGAGCACTCTGACTTTTGGTGGCAGTGCATCCCATAGTGTCAACAAAATTTGCAAAAAAAATAGGAAAAAAAAGAGAAAATCACGTGCCTATAGAATTCAAGGAGATTTTGGGGAAAAGCATTTATGGATATGGCAATCATAAAGGGCTCGACACACGGGAGGCAACGTCGCTCACTCTACAGTTGTTTCCTATGGAGCTTGTGCGATGAGGCGACAATCGCTCACCCTCCTCCAGCGAAAATCGAGCATGTGAAATTTTGTGCTCGTACACGTAAACATGCACACCCAATGTTGCGAGGCAGCATATGAAAGTTGAAAAATTTTGAACTTTTGTCAGTGTTGCTTGGCGTACAACCAATCAGCATGGGTTTCATTGACTGACCAATGAGCGGAGAGTATGCTACTCACTGCCATTAGCTAACACTTTCAACACGTAGCTCTGTCAAACTTTCCAGTTTTACATGACCCTTCACCAAGTGATTACTAAAAGAGGCAGATTTATGGCAATTTGTTTGCACCAGGGTGAAGTTATCTGGTACGTTTTTCCTCAAAATCGTATCTTGGTGTACGTTTGTTTTTCAACATCATTAGCGTCGCAAAATTTGTTTAGTATACATGTCCATAATCCATACCCCCCCCTCCTTTTCTTTTATTTTGCTAACCACCAATAACCTTTACAAGAGCAGTAGAAGAACCAATCAAATTTCGTAAAGACAAGGGACCAGAGAGCGCGATTTGTGCTGCCGTTGCTATCGCGTCTCGTATGTTGGGTTTCACCCTGGTTGCGATGACATCACATGTTTGTCGCTCCCCATGTGTCTGGCCCTTAAGTGTTCATTAGAAGATTTCACCTCTTGTTTCTTAAAGATAACTTAAAGATTCACCTCTCATCCAAAAGGCCTCTTCAGTTCTGGTGAAGAAGCCTTTTACACAAGAGGTGAAACATCAAAAAGAAGCCCTCGTACAGGCTTCACATTACAAACAATAGTCAGAGTTTAAATGGGCCACAGAAATTTAGTGCTTTACATGACTCAATTAACTGAGCTCCTCCATGAATCAATGTAGACATGAAAATTAAGATGACCAGGAACGTCTGTCATGTACGGGTCAGGAATATTTTTTTTAGAATGATTTATAACTTTTGCTCAGACTTTTTGTTAAAGTATACATATCATGCTTTTAAATCCTACCTTTTCATATTTAAAACATTCAGTTGGGGTCTTTAAAAAGTGGATTTGAATTTCTCCTCATTTGAACTTAACCATCCCCTCTTCCACCCCTAGCAGCTGGTTTTGTTAGTGTTCCTTTAAAGTGCTTTAAGCTCCGCCCCCCTCCGGCTTCCAGACCGGTCCACTCCAGTTTAAGAGGGGGGGTTGTGTTTTTTAGCAGTGCAGAAATGCTTTATTTACAATTTCATTTAAAAATGTCAGCAAGGGATGACTTGTCCATCCAACCTTACATGCTGGACCCAGAGTCTGACCCAAAACCAGAGTCTGACCCAGAACCTGAATCTGATCCAGAATCAGAAGAGAATGAAGAAGAGGAAATTGTAAATGGTAAGTCCAGACCTTATTTGGCAGTTCCATCACAGATAATTTGACATAATCGCTCAGAAAACGTCATAGAAAATAGAGAAAACTGAACGGGATGAAAAATATGATCCAAACAGAATATAAAGATATCTTTGCAGCACCAGGGGAGACTAAATTAAACTTTTATGCACTCCTAAAGACTCCAAGTCCACAACAAAATGTATTTAACAGCTAAACAAGTAGATTTTGCAGGATATGTCCCCTTTAAGGCTTACTTTTCACTCCATCTTTATGACTGCCTGACTTTTTATGAATGCTGTCAAGGGAATGAAACACACAGTTGTGTGGTTAGCTACTGTCAGCAGCTTTAACATTTATCTTGATCTTGGTCCTTTTCTTTTTTTATGCAGGTTATACATCAGAAATGTGTCAATAAAGATGAATATAAAAAAGTATTTTTAAAAAGTTAATGTAAAGTTAAGGAAGTCTAACTTTCAAAGTCTTCCAGTGTAACTAACATAGACTGTAAATATCTTAGACTTGCATTGTGTTGATCAGTACTGCAGCCTGGGAGGGAGGAGCCAGGATTTTTTTTTCTGTCAAAGAAACACATGTCTTATCTGTTGTATAGAAACAGATAAGATAAAAAAGAGCGAAAAAAAAAACATCCTACGTGCAGCAAACATTGACGATCTGATGACTTCAGTCTTTAACTCCTTGTAGGAGGAGGTGAACAATGGACATTTTTTAGCATAAAAACATGGTTTGCTATGAATAGAAGCTGTCACTGTCAGGGCAACTGACTGAAACTGTAACAGCAACAGACCAGCAAACAATACAGATCAGCTAATACAGTAGACCCTCAATGGGGCTCTGTACCTTGTTTTCATCCACATATAACACTGTTTATTCTGTTTGTTCTGTTCTTGATTAGACAGAACACTCCTTCACAACACACCTGATCACAGAGTTGTAAAGTAACTAAGTACAAATACTTCTTTACTGTACTTAAGTAGAAATTTTGTGTATCTGTACTTTACT
>JAUBOC010000170.1:14440706-14452452 GCA_032275365.1 Anablepsoides cearensis | reverse complement strand
CAGTAAATTTACAAGTATGTATTGTATCATTTTAATCTTTGTGTTACTTTATTTATAGTTTCTAAGCTTCAGTTCTGTTAGGCTTTCCCACAACCAACACAATCTATTGGAACATGGGTGGATTGAGGCAAATGTTCAAATATCTTTTAGTGTAAAGACAACTGTGTTGAAATTCAGGGGCTTGGTTCTTCGAAGATCCTGGCCTATCTGATCTAGGTGGGCCAGCCAGATCCTTGGTAGACCACGTAGACCGGTAAAAAAGTGGACAGTCTAGCCTTCTGCTTTATTCCCGCCCTTATCCCAGTGTATGTCCTGTCGATTAGCTACTGTGATGCTAAACAGAAGCCAAAAATATCTCCAGTCAGTCCACAATGCATTATGGGATATGGTGGGCCTAGAAGGATCCATTGAACCCGTCCCTCAAATCGGGGGAAAAAGGGGGAGGCATTTGTCTGCCGCATTGGAGGAGTCTTCGAATTTGGACAGCCTCCGGCACTGCGTTGTAGCGGCCGACAAATTTGGCCTTCGGAGGACCCAGCCTCTGAATTTGGACCCAGCCAGTAATGGTGCAGCTACACTCTTACACCAGTATCTCACTAGGCTGCGACTATTGGGGGTTGGTTTGCAAACATGCTTTGAGAGAAAGTTTCTGAAATGTCTCAAAAACAATAACCAGAGAGTCTCAGTTTTTGTGCACACGTCACACAGACTTGCAGTCTTGTGCTTTGAATTTCTTCTCGGTTTGGTTTGCAGTACTGTAGAACTCTTCTCAGTTGGGTTTTTGTCAATTTAAGTGCAATAAAGCTCCATGATACATCCGAGACTTCTGGCTCTGATGCTCAGGTCTAATCATGTAAATGTTTTCTTTTATTGTATTGTAGTGTAGCATACATTACTGACCTACACACTGCATCACTGTATTGTACAGTATTGTTTTGTATTCTCCAGCACTCTTAAGTTAGTACTGGTACTCACTGAGCTTCATGTATTCAAGACTAGACAAACTGCAACTCAAAATTGCAAGAAAATTGGCAAATAATCAGTTTCAGTTTCACTAAATTCTCAGTGCGTCTAACCAGTTGTGTGTCCACATTTTGAAGGACAAATTTTTTTTTTTTGTTGTGTGCACGGCTCGCAAAACTTTACTCTCAGCTGTGCTCATTATTATTTTTAGCTTTAACACAACCAGCAAAAATTTCTATTCAAAACCCAGCCTCACAGCTCACTGGTTGTTTGGTTGTAAAACACCGAGAAGTTAGTGAGACTGCAACAAAACCTTTCTTTTAGTATTTCGTCACAGTTTGTTGTCACCAACATGTCTCCACCAGTCACAGCTTTTGGGAGATTCCACCAGTAAGCAGAGGTGCAAACATCGAAACACAGCTGTGGATTTACGGAAACAAAACTCGGGGACGGTTCAAGACACCGTCAACGGTTTTGGAGAAAATTTTGAGAAAGTTTTAAGAATGTCTCTGGGACTCAAACCCTTTCTTAGGGGACGCTGGGCCTGAAACTGTGGGAGGAAACCAGATTACCCAAAGAAAACTCACACAAACACGAGGCCCAACCCGTAGCTTGCTGTGAGGCAACAGTGCTAACCATCAATCCACTGTGGGGCCCTGATCAGGCAAGGAGAATGGAGAATCACCACGATACTGTCTCATAAATGCTGCTCACCAATACTGGCCTTACCCATAATGCCATGGTTCCAGATAGAACCGTCTACAAACAAACACAGAGTTTATGCAGTTCCTGTACATCAGAGGTAGGATTGGTCAACAAGCAACCTGTTTTTCCTGAAATATCACATGGCTGTACAAACGTTTTCTAACTTTTTACATCCATTTTGTGCATTATAGCTGATACATGACTGATTTGGTCGGGTTTTACGCTGCAAAAAATGCAACAAACCCACAGTCAGTTTGTTTTTGTGTTATGGAAATACGTCGTCACATTGACACACCGATCAGGGGTTCTCTTACCGTGGACCAGGAGAGCCCAGAGACACAGCGAAAGGCAGTTGAGCAGAGATGTCATCCTCCTCAGCAGGCGCTGCTAACTCTGCACAGGTTGGGCCGACTTCAGCGCTGCGGTCAAGCTCATCAGTCCAGGTAATCTGATCCTAAAACCTCAGGGAAACACTGGGGCACGAGGCGCTCTCACGCCTTCAGCTGTCAGATCACCTCCAGGGACGCTGGAGTCTTTCCGAGTCCCTTTCCCCAAAAAAATAAAGACGTCCAGATGGCAACGATTGATAAAACCTCTTGTTTTTCTTTTGTTGCTCAGTTATGTGAACTTTAACTATCCATTTGGCAGATTGGGGAAAAAGAAGGAGCAGCTTTATCTGTGTGAGATACACCTGTTTGCTCACACCTTACACTCCCTCTCTCTGTCACACACTCACTCACACATATTCAAACCCAAACTGACTTTTCCAGTTTGGCAGCAGCAACATGACAGTTATTTTCTCGCCTGTACATGCTCAGAGGAGAGGCAGGTAAAATAAAAAATAAAAATAAAAAACCTGTGTGAACTCTGTCATCAGAACAGCAAGAGACCAGAACCAAGAATCTCTCGCTGAACGAAAACTAACAAAAACTATTTTACGTTTTCCAAATAACCCCAAACTTAAAGTCTGCGAAGAAGATTTAAAAGACAGGAAGAAACATTTAATCATATAAAAAGTTTCATTACTGAGCAACTGTCCTCTTCTTTACCTCAGAATACAACAAGACACTATGCTGGGCTTGTTTACTTCATTTGTTTGAACCTTTTCCTACTCTTTAGGTTAAAAAAACATTTTAGGATTTCAAATGTAAATTTTGGTGTGAAACCTTTAACATCATGTTTATGTGCTAGCAGCCAAAGTTAAAGGGTAGTGTAGCTGGAATCCAGTTTGTTTCATTTAAAAGTCAAGTTCAAAAACACAAACTGGACTCAGTTTCTCACTGCTTTAAAAACGTTTGAACCAAAATAATAGATATATTTTCAAATGAAAACTTAGTAGATTAAAGCATGTTAAACATGAATAAAAAGTGTTTGTAGATTGGATCAAAACTGACTTTAAATCTGATTTATGATTTCAAACACAGTCAGACATTTTAGATCAAAATTCAACCGTATGAATTAAGTTTCCACACTTGTAATTTTTCTCTCTATAGTTTTTATCAGTCTGATCTAAGTTAAAGTGACAACATATTAATAAACTGTATCAGAAATGCTTAAACCACGAACAGGAAATGTTTTTTATAAACTGTGCGGTCAGGCTGGAGGAGCTTGACGTGAGAAGAAAAGAAATGATAACACTGCTGTAATTTAAGACAGATATGTTTTGGGTATAACTGAAAGCTTTTATTAATAGTGACATGTAATAGCTTCATGAAGAGTTGTGCTGAATGAACACAAACACACAACAATAAAAAATAAAAACTGCATCATCACTGCCATCCTGTGGGGAAACATCGGATCTAAAATTTACAGTCTGAGCTTTTGGATTTTTTTCCCTCTAACCCTCTATCTGCCATCAAATTCCTGCAAACATTAAAACTCTGTTCGTTTTTAGGTAGCAAAGCAAATATCTGAAAGAAATAAAGTCTTAGCATTCTTTGAAATAATGCACATCGACCAAGTTTCACACTAAAACCATGGGAAAGGTAGAATTTTATCTGTTTTAGTTTGATCTTCAAAATGTACTCAGAGTGCATGTTACGGACGACTGTCAGCCACTACCACACTACATTTTACATAAATGTCAGTCAAACTGACTGAAATATAGACATTTCAGAGTTGTTTTTTGGCTGTAACACCGACAGTTAAATGTAGATTTAAGTAACATCTTAAATTGGGTTGGAAGCTAACCAGTTGTAGATGTATGTTCAGTTAATACTCTCTGAAAGCTTGGTTACAATTTGTGCAGTGGTACGACAGAGTATAAGGCACACAAAACTAGATTTTTTTATTCATTTTGAGAAAAAAAATCATAATATTATAATATTATACTAGAATAAGTTACAATATTATGAGAATAAAGCTATACGACAAATGACTATGAGAATAGTCATATTGTTATGAGAATAAATTCATAATATTACTAGAACAATTTACATTAAGAGAATAAAGTAATAATATTACTTGAAAAAAAGTTAAAATATCATGGGAATAAGGTCATAATATTACTAGAACAAAGTCATAATATGAGAATAAAGTCATGATATAACTAGAAAAAGGTAAAATATCATAAGAATAAAGTCATAATATTACTAAAAGAAAGTTATAATATTATGAAAATAAAGTCATAATATTATGGGAATAAATTCATATTACTAGAATAGTCATATTATGAGAACAAAGTCATAATATCATGACAATAGACATTATCTGAGAATAAAGTCATAATATTACTAGAATAAAATCATATTACTAGAATAAAATCATAATATTATGAGACTAAAGCCATAATAGGAGAATAAATTCATATTATGACTTTAATGCTGTGTTATTATGACTTTATTCTCATCATATCTTTAATCTCGTAATAGTACAACTTTAACCTTATATTATGACATATTATGACTTTATTCTAATTAGACTTTTTTCTCATAATATCATGACTTTAATGTCATAATATTATGACTTTATTCTGGTAATTACATTTTATCGTCACAATTTAAAATAAAAATCTTGTGTGCCACTAATACTCTGTGTTTTAACAGAAACCAGAAGCATGGGCAAAAACTTTATTACCTTCTCTCTGCCTTTCATCAAAGTGGAACATACATGAATAAGCAGTTAATGATGTGGGTTAAATATAACATTCTGACCAGACATGTTTTTTATTTGGCCTAAATAAGAACATGTCTCCAGTAGTCAGTATTTAGCACAAGCATTTCTGCATATTTATTTATAAGCACACGCTTAAAGGTTTACTAAAAAATGATCTATTTATACATGTGCAACAAAACAGGAAGAGTTTCTTCTGCAAAGCTGAGCTCTTCTGTGACCTCATCTCTTCAGCTCCAAACTTCTTTGAAAGAAAAAAGGGAACAAACGCTGGTGTACAAAAGCAGGGTAAGACTCGCAATATTTAAATACAAAACTAGAGACAAAATAATAAAGAAATTTAAAGAAAAGTGGCCTCTTGTGGTTTTCTCACTTCTTCATGCCAATAGTTTCGTATGTGTCGGCGGCGTGAGGAGTCAGACCCTGCAGGAAAGAAGAGAACTGTGTCAAAAACTTAGATCCAACATTTAAGTTGAAGTTGAACACAGACCCTCAGAAACTCACCGTATAGATGCCCTCCTCAGCATTCTGACAGGAGAAGAGAAGAGGTTTAGATGCAGTAAAAAACATGTTGTAACAAGTAGTAAAAAAAAAAACAAAAAGGAGAAGCAGCAAACCAAACGGCAGCAGAAAAGGGAAGTTTGACTGCGACTTTAGGAGATTCTCAGTTTGTCTGAAACATTTGAAACCAGATGTTGCTTTTATTGAAGCTTCATTTTTGCTGTAAAGCTTCAGCTTTTTGTTCTCGGTCAAACAATTTAAAATAAACAGCTGTGAAGGAATACTTGATATTAGCTGAGCTCGCCACAAACAAGACAATACACACACACAGAGCTGTGGACGCATGTGGCCGTGGTGTGTGTGTGTGTGCTCATCTCTGTCTCGAGCTCTCGTTCAGGTCCAAACCTCAGCGTTTTGTCCACTGAGGTTAGCCTCTGAGCTGGTCTGTCTGCGTTCAGTCGGCTGAAACTCCCCCGTGCTGCGATGTGTTTGTGCTCACCGCACGGTTTAAAAACAACAAAGTGTCGTTTTAGTAACGTGTCCCGTCATTCTCACCTGCTTCGGCTTCCCTTTCTCTGCTTTAGCCTCTCTCGCGTTGTAGATCTGCAGAGGATAACAAGACAAACTCAAGTCCACTGTAGTGCATGTTATTTTACTGGGCTTTTTTCTTCTTTTTTTGGAAAGGGGAATTGAACCAGCAACCCAAGTTACAGGACAAACTCCCCAACCAACTCTGCCAGTATTTTCAGAATTCGGGCTGTGCAAAGAAATATCTGGGATGTGTGCTAAGGTTTTAACACGATTGCTTTAGGACTAAACAAAAAAAATGTATTCCAGGTAGACTAAAATCAACAGCACTTGTTTTTAAAGAGTATTTGAACTGTTTTTTATACATAAATAATTAATTAAGTAGAAAATATGACCGTAAACAGAGAATTATGTCGCCTTTTTGTGACTTTTATGCCATTTTAGTTCAATAACACGCAGCAAAGTACAAGTTGTCTAAAACCCTTTTTTTGTATTTTGACTTATTCCTTGATTTTTATGGAGGACTAAAAGTGACATGATTAGAAATTATAGCAAAAAAAAATATATATGGACCAATACACAAATAAATACTTTTAAAATGCACCAAATAAACTCATGTTTTATCATTTAATTGAACTTCATATTTATTTTTCCAGCTTTGTTCCAAGAAATTATATTTTAGCACATGATAAAAATTGACTATTTTTAAAGATGTTTTTTTGTTTTTCCTTTTACTTGGTGATAACTTTGTATCTCTTAATAAAAAAAGCCTGCGCAATCAATTTTCACCTGGATCCACCTCTTTCCTGTCTGTCGACCAATAGGAGAGGAGCTGATCCAAGAAGCCCCGCCCACCTTATTTACATAATGAGGCAGGAATACAGAAGGCAAAGTAACAACAGGAGACAGAAAAATCTCAATAAAAAAAGTCTCGTGGGAAACTACAACAAAAAAATTGATAAAACATTTAAGAGAAACAGATGCATGTACAAAATCTATTTTTAAATACACTCAAATGTAAATATATCATTTGTATAAAGCTATATAAATAAACATGAAGGTTAATTAAATTTTAAAACATGAGGTAAATTTTTTTAAATGAATTGTATTTTAAGTGTATTTAATTATTTACTGGGACATTTCTATATTTCTGCTTTTATTTTTAATTATGTCAGCTTCAGTTCTCCATAGATTTTCATTTAAACTTTCATTTAAAATATAAACTTCCCTCCTTTATAGTTTGTTCAATATCAGCTAGAGTTAATTTGTTTTTCCATAAGAAATAACACAAAACTTACAAAACCAGCACATTTAAATATAATAATTTAATTTTATTGTAACAGAGAATTTTTTTTAACGTAAAGTTTGCCCATTTTGAATTAAAGCTCTGTGGTAAAGTTATGAACAGTTAATATCTTACACGTTTCAGTTCTATCACATTACACAATTTATTCATCATAAAAATGAAAAAACTGCACTAAAAGTGCTACGCTAGCTCTCACTGATGCTGTCTTACATAATCATGTACTGTAATTTAGACACTTAGAAATCAGTGTGTGGATGAATGACTATGAAATAATGGTGTTTCATGAGGAGTCTGTTCATTTTTCAAGTGTTGTTTCAACAAATAGTTATTACCTATTGGTCGTGACATCAATCATAGAGCATGAAGGAAAGAGCAGAAGGTGAGGCTAACGGCTAACCAAGTGAGGATCTGTTTCATATGTTGATGACTTATTATAAAAAAAACAATACATTAGCTATTATTAAAATCTACACTTTTGCAGGAAACCATTTTTTTAGTTAGTTGTTTACTCAATTGAACAGTGATATTACTACATACTGTAAATGTATGTGTCCTGAGCACGGCTCATTGATGGTACATTCACGATGTAGTCATTAAAGTGAAGACGTTTATTATTGGCTAAAGAAATGTCATTTTAAATAAGAGTCATTTTTGAGAAGAAGCTGTTTTTTTAAGGCCTGTTATTTTAGGTCTATGCTTTATGACTGATGTCACGACTGATAAGGAACAAGCTTTTAATAACTATTAGATAAAACGTCATAAATGGCCAGACTACCCCTTTAAAGCTATTTTTGCAATGGCAGAAATCCACTTTAGGCTGAGCTGTGTTTGGACCAGCCTCATTAATCCTGTCAAAAACATACATGTCATACAATTCCTTTGGACGTTAAACTGTATAATGGGCCTCAAAAATTCGTAAATTTCACAAAAAAATCGTATTAAATGAAGAAGGGAGAATTATTTTATTGTAGCATGGCAGGTTGGAAGATGGTTATTTGATGTTATTTGTTGTTTTTTAAGTCCTACAGGCTCTGATGTGTTAAATAAATTTGAAACTGAGTTTTCGAAAAAATACGTAAAATTTGAAAAAAAACAAAACATGATTGCTCTGTACGACCGCATGACTGCAAAATGAGGGGAAATCCTTGTAGATTACGGACAATCTGTACAATTTGACATGCACAATTAAACTCTATTTCTTCAAAAATCTATGTACAACAGGTAAGATATTAATTCTTCATAACGCTTCCACAGAACCACATTTCTAAATATCCTGTTAATGTCTGTAAATAGAAGTGAGCGTTTGTGAGTTGTGCTCAGGGTAAAACTTGATGTTTACAGTGTGACAGATTTCTATCAGTGTTTCCATCGAGGCCTGTACTGTGGTGGAGGCGTTTGCTCGCTGTTGATGCGTACCCTGATTCTGCAGTAGAGGGTGGTCAGGATGATGCCGTACAGAAACAGGATGCCGTCCAGCACGTAACAGATCTCCGGTTCGGTGAGAGCAGCTGGAGATAACGAGAACGTGGCAGGTGACAAAGTTAGAAACATGGTGAAAGAAGCAAACATCCTGAATGGAGATGACACACGAGTGACGACGTTCTAATAAGTGAGAAGTTTTTTTTTTAACAAAACTGCCTTATTAGGATGTGGCGAGGTCATCGTTTCAGATGGTGAAACAGGCAGCAGCCATTTCACAACGACTCACAGCAGGACTAAAAAAACTCATCAAATCTATATAATTACTGAGTTTTTTAGTCATTAAATCTTTCATTTCTATCAGAACCTATATTTATTAGTGGTATTTTTATAGTCATTTTGTTTGATACAACTATGAAGTGCCGGGTGCAAATACTGTAAGAAAATATCTGCAGTATTTTAGAATATTAAGTGTCTGCTGTAAACTCTTATGAACTGGTGTTATCAAGTGTTCCACAACTATTTGAATATTGATTTATTTTTATTAGTATTTATTTAAAATTTTATATGTAGTAGGACTTCCTTGGTCCTCTACTTTACATGGCTGTAGATTGTTTTGTTTCTCGTCTTTGAACGATTTGAATAAAGATAACCTGGTAAAAAATATAGAAAATAAATTTTAGAGAAATTAAAATGAAAGACTAAATTAAGACAATAACTTTAAAGAAACTAATTTTAAATGTGAGGGTTATTATGAAGATATTTTATTTTTTATTTAAAGCAAATTTTAAAAGAGCAAAGAGAACAGGTATTATCAGGTTTATAATGTTTATATTTACACATTTGTGTGATGGTTAAATGGAGGCCTTCTGACTTTATAATTTATAATAAGCAGCACACGGAAACTCAACTTGCCTCACTTTAAAGAGTCCGTTCTTCTTTGAATGGAAATTAAAAATATAAAATATTGTCTTGTATTTTATCATAAATTATTTATAGTATGTTGCTACAGATTTATGCTTTAATTATATTAAATAAGTTTATATTAAATATTCTGATTTTATTTGTGAAAACTATTAAAAATAGATTCATCATATTCTCGTATTTTTCTCTCAGTTAACAAAACTGCTCAGTGAGCCAAAATACCTAAATGTGAAAGAGTTTGGCAAAATCATTAGTGTAGGACCTGAAAATGATGATAAATCTTATAAATAAAAAAGACAACACTTATAGTTTAAAACACTTCCGGTTGAACAGCTGTGTGGCTTCACAAGCATTATTATTCTTATTATCCTTATTCTTCTTATTTTTATTCTTATTCCTATTATTCTTAATATGTGTATTATTCTCATTATAATTTCATTGTGCTCTGTACAATGACAATAAAGGCATCATAATCATCTTTATTATTACTATTCTGATTATCATTATTCTTCTTATTCTTAATATCATTCTTCTTATTGTTGTTATTATTCTTTTTATTCTTATCATTATACTTATGTTCTTATTCCCATTAGTTTTGTTTGTTTTTTGTTTTTTAAATGAAATGTATAAAGTATTATTATTATTATTTTATTATTATTATTATTATTATTATTATTATTATTATCATCATCATTAATATTATTAATATTTGTATTATTCTTATTATATTCTTATTTTATTATTAATATAATTTTTTTATTAGTAGTAATAGTAAATTATTATTATTATTATTACTCCTATTATTCTTAATATTTTTTATTCTTATTATATTAGTAGTAGTAATATTAGTATGATCTATCTATCTATCTATCTATCTATCTATCTATCTATCTGGGTCACTGGTGCTTATCTCCAACAGCCACTGTGCAAGTCGCAGAATTTGTTTACAGGGGATTTTTAAAAACTATTTATTATTATTTATTTATTTTGTAGGTTTCTTTTTTCATATTATTTTTTCGTGTATTCTACCTGAGCAAATCTTGTTGGAGACCTCTGGGCTTTGAAGTTTTGCTGAAGCAACAGAACCAAGATCAGATGAACCGTTAAAGCTGCTGTCAGTGGCTCAATGTGGTCACATTTGTAACCTCACATCTGTGTGCCTGACAGCACTCTTCATACGACAGGCAGAAAAAAAGTAGAGTAGAACGTAAGTGGACACAAACACTGAAAACCAAAAGACGCGTTGAAAGAAGTGAACCTCCAGTTGCAGAAGTGTGGCTCAGTCCTGAGGTGCGTAGTATTATTCTAGTGGAATTCAGAAATAAGCTTGAGACTTAAAGTGTCTGTGAGGTCAAATTTTTTGTAATAAACATGAATGCATTTTTGGAAAGATAACATTGATGACATGTTGGAAAACAAATTTCACCTCACTGAGGTGAACGGTTCTTGGGATATTTGCATGTGAAGAAAAAGGAAGTGATGTCTAAGGGGAACATCTGCATGTAAACAGATCATTGCTACAATGAAGAATCTGATGTTTCTTTACATTATTTTGAGTCACTACAGAGAGATGAAGAACAGTTAAAGTTTAAATGATATTGTTTTAATACACAAAGACCAAAGATTTTATTTTATTAATGAGTTCCCCTTTGATGTCACTTCCTGTCTTACTTTGGCTGAGAAAAATAAAAAAAAAATAGGCCAGTCAAAATGGGTAAAATAGTGTTTTATGCCAATTTTTGTAAATATAAAGATGTTTTCTTTGACTTTTTGTATTTGAAGAACATGCTTGTCACAGGTACTTTTACAAAACTGGCATAAAACACAATGTTACCCATTTTGTCATAAAACTGGCATATCTTCCTCTGAATTTGGTTGAGCCAAAGTGAAAAAGGAAAGACATCAAAAGGGAATTCTATTAGAAAGAAAGCTTCAGGCCTCTGTTTATTAACCCATTATTATTTGAACCTTGAATCGTCTGTGACTCAGAATTATCTAAAGAAACAGATTCTTCTCTACAGTTTGTGTTTTGGTAATGCTGTGTTCACACACAGACGTTCCCCTCTGACATCACTTCCTGTTTCTTCACATGCAAATTTCTCAACAACTGTTCATTTCAGCAGCATGAGTTTTTTTGCAATATGCCATCAGTGTTAGCTTTTTAAATAAATGTCTTCACGTTCATTGGGAAAATTTGATATCACTGGCACTTTAATTCATTAAAGGGGTTATATTATGTGTTTCTCAGGCATATATTTAAATACTATACCATAACAAAGTATCTATGTC
>JAUBOC010000170.1:14256512-14268625 GCA_032275365.1 Anablepsoides cearensis | reverse complement strand
AACATTATTTTGGCTGTTGGTGGGCTGCCAACGCGGCCCTACCACCGGGCTTTGCCGGTTTTCTGGGGGAAACCCTGCATCGGTTATCGGTTATTATCGGTTATCGGCCGTTAAATGGAGAAAGTTATCTGTTATCGGTTCTTAAAATAAGTTATCATGCATCCCTAGCTGTTGGCCTCTTTACTGATTCGTTAATTTAAAATTCTTTACTTCATTCTAAAAGTCAGTGTGTCTTCTCCCAGAGCAGCCAGTCTGACTTTAAGATAATTGAAAAAGGGATACCGCAAGGCTCATCCCTAGGTCCTTTTATATTCTCTACTTTCATTAATGATCTTCCACAAGTCTGTTCTAACTGCAATTTCAGATTAATTATTATGACTTGTAATTTTGTTGTTTATTTTATGTAGTGTAAGGACCCCCCTGAATATGAGATGTTACATCTCAAGAGGTCATCCTTGAAACAAATAAATAAATAAAACATTGTTGTCAGACTAAGTTCAAATTGACTTTAAAGTTCCACCCTAATTTCTAAAAGAAGCTGTGAAAAGGTTAAAAAAACAACAGGAAACTGATGATGAAACAGCTCAGGCATGGAAGCCAGACTTTCTCTCTTTATGACGGACATCAGAGATGAAGAAGTGAGGAGTGAAGCTGCAGAGAGGAGACTCGGCCACAACATGCCTGAGGGGATCCCCTACATGAGAGGAAACGCAACTAAACATCCATTTGTTTCCCCTCAACAGCAAGCCAGCCATAAAACAAGAAGCCTGACACTGCTTCTGCACAGCAGGGAGTGCACAATCATCCCACATGGCTACAAATCATACAAACACACACAATTCCAAACACTGTTGCTGCAAAAACACAGCCTCATCACAAGGTTATTCCACCAGGAGATTCACTGTGACGCTCCTAGAGATGATCATCATGAGACTAACAACAAATTCCTCAAAAGAATCAGAATTTATCTCAACTAGACAAGTTGCATTTCCTACGAAAATGCTTCATGCTGAAAACTGCTGAAATTAATATGAAAATATATAGTTTATTTTTTATTATTTTATTTAACCTGTATTTCATGAGGCAAAACAATAAGAACAGTTTCTTATTTACAATAATGGCCTGAGAGTGCAGAAAACAGCTAAAATAGCTGAATATAACAGAAAACAACTGTAAAAAGTAGGACTGCAGCTAATGATTATTTTAGCAATCGATTAATCTATTGATTATTCTGTCAATTAATCAATTAAAAACATTCTCATTTTCTGCAGTCATTATGACAAGTACAATTGTGAAGTGGTAATCTGCACTTGCTGATGATCCTGCTGCAGTTAAAGTAAAATACCAGTATTTAATTCATGCATTTTAAGCTCCACTTGGTTGTATTTATGTGTGTGAGGTTGGAGGAGGCTTTACTTTAAAGCTCTCTGTCAATGTATCATTTTTAACCATCACTGAAAAAGATAAATTATGGTAATTCTTTTTTATGGATTGGAAAACTGAATGTTAGATATTTAGTAAGTAAAATGGTTAGTATAAATATTTGAGTGTTGCACATTAAGCTTTGTAGAGTTCAAATGTTATTGTAATAGTAAAAGTAAATTCATATTTTTATTAAGATTGTTATTAGGTTGGAGAAGGGTTCCTATTTTAGGCAATAAAATATTTACTCTTGACTGGTTAACTATAGACTGATGACAGCAGTAATAAATGAAGGCTGATAACAGGTTTCAAAGTCACAAAAAGCAACAGCAAAAAGGAAACAAATCCTACTATTTTCTATAAACAGGGCTGACTGATCCATGATGTGATGTAAATGTAACATTTTCTACATATAGGTAAAATTAATCATTGCAATAAAATAACTGTCTGATTTTGTCACTTCTACGGGGGATTACATCAACTCTGTTACATACAGAAGAGAAACTTCACCAAAGTGAAACATAAATCTGTGGATCTGTGTTTGATTACTCTGGCTGGCTCTCAAGGACCAGGATGTGACACAAAAATCTGAATTATGGAACTGAAAGTGAAAGTATTCAAACTGAATTTATAATAAACCAAAATACAGTTTCAAAGCAAATTAATTCAGATATAATACTTTAAATTCAAGTTCAAACCATTAAATTCAGATTCAATTTAGTAAAATTTATTTTCAAACCAATGCATTCAATTTCAAATTAGGGCTACACGGGTTTTCCTAATATCGTGCAGCCCTATTTCAAATTATGCACATTCATATTCATGAGCAATTCAAATTCAATTCCTGCTGGCACAAGATTTATCCCATAAAAAAGTGGCTAAAAAAGTGAAATGGTTGAAAAAGTAAAAATAGCTGAAATACCAAAAGCCATAGCAGGATTGTCATAAATGAGCTGAACGTTGTGATATATGAATTGTTGAAATAGAACAAAAATTGTGGAACAAGTTAGATGCCGAAAAAATGAACAGAAGAAAAAATTATCTCAATAGTGTGAATGCTATGAAATGTTTACACTATTAATATTTAAAGTACCTGTGACAAGCCTATCCTTCAAATACAAAAAGTCAAAGAAAACATCTTTATACTTAAGAAAATTGGCATAGTACACATGATTTTACCCATTTTGTCACATAACTAGCCTGTTTTCTTTTAAATTTGGCTCAGCCAAAGTGAATCAGGAAATGACATCAAAGGGGAACCCATTAAAAGAATAAACTCTCTGGTCTCTGTTTATTAAAACAAAATTATTTAAACTTTAACTCTTCTTCATCTCTTTGATAGCGACTAAAAATAATGTAAAGAAAAATCAGATTCTTCTAACAAAACAGACTGTAGAGTCTGTTTTGTTAGCTTTTGTAACAGCGCTCTGTTTACATGCAGACATTCCCCTTTGACATCACTTCCTGTTTCTTCACATGACAATATCTCAACAACTGTTCATTTGAGTGATGTGAAATTTGTTTTGCAACATGTCATCAATGTTATCCTTCCAAAAATGCTTTCATGTTTATGACAAAAATTTGACGTCACAGACACTTTAAAGGCTGCAGTCTGACAGTCGCTAATGAGAACAGAACATATGAGCAGCAAAGCATTAGGAAACAAGTGTCAAACTAATACATTTCTGACATATAGTCTCACACACACATACACACACAAAAAGGAAAATGCTGGATCAGCGGGATCCTAAATGCTATTCATCTGAAGCCACTGCGTCTAATCCCTCCTAATGATTGGGACCAGTTCAGCTCTGCTGCTTCCCACAATCATGGCTTTAAACCCCAAACCCTATCCCTCTGACTTTAAATAAAAAAAACATCTCTACTGGTTTAAGATGACTTAATTCTGAGCTGCATGTGGAAATTCAAAATAATAATTTAAAAAAAAGCACAGGAAGCCATGCTGCTGCAGCTGTCCAACAAAAGGATCCCCACAAAACTAGAAGATAAAGGAAGACGCACGTGTCTTTGGATAGAGTCGTGTTAGACAGACAGCTAATTTAGAGAAAGGCGGGAAAAGCACGTGCAGCTCAATTATATCTTTATTCCATCACAGCCGCAGCAGCAGCAGGACGGTGACAATGAGGAAGGGGGGGAGACTGAAACCCGGATAAAAACACTAACCAGGACACTTTGGCGATGTACGTTTGGGTTCAAATGTTTTGTTCTCTCACATTATGACGCTATCATATGAGTTGGTGACCCCGGTCCCCCCGGGGGCACCAACCGAGCGGGTCGGACTCACCACAAGCTCCACGGTGCTCCTCACAGCTTCCGACACGCTCTGCCGGACCTCCGCCGCCGTCCCGGGCTTGCTGAGCCGCTTGGTGAATTTCCGCACCTCGGACATGATGATGAAGATGATGATGATGCTCCTCCAGATAAAAAAAAATCTACCGGTTGAATTTGGAGCCGCTGCGCTGTGGATGCTGCGTCCATACGCGTCCACGGGCGGACGGAGCAGCGGCGCGGATCTGACAGACAGACCGACAGATGCGGGCTTGAGGCGGGGCTGCTGCTGCTGGTGGTGGTGGGGAAGAGGAGGAGGAGGAGGAGGAGGGTGATGATGGTGGTGGTGATGTGGAGACGAGACGAAGAAGCCATAACAACAGCGAGATGTCTCACTCCTACCCACTTCCGCTTGTCCCCAGACGTGGCGGAGGAAACAGGTCAAACAAAGATCGTCAATGAAAGAAGAGGGTTAACTTCTGTAGCCTAAAGCAGGGGTTCAAACTTTTTGGGTCTGGGGACCCCTTACAAATGTGAAAAAGTTCCAGGGACCCCCTCATAAACCACATGCATTTTTAGAAATAGTTTACTGACATATTCATTTTTTTTTAAATAAAATCCAAATTAACAATTTATTGAAATTTTTTGAGGACCCCCCAAGATATGGCTTGTGGACCCCTGGGGGTCCTGGTTTGAGAACCTCTGGCCTAAAGCATTTGTAGGCACAAATTTTGCTCAAATTATAGTTTTATGAAACTTTAAAAAATATCAATTGTTAAAAATATTTTATTAATTGAAGATTTATTGACAATGTACTGATTTAAATCATTTGACTTTTATTGTCAAATGTAATGTTTTTTGAAAATGGGGGCAGATATAAGATTTGTTCTTCTGCTACCTTTCATTTTATTTTTATTTCATATTATTATTTTTATGTATTTTTTTTTTTGTTTTAAATGAAATGAAGCTGAACTATTAATTGTATGGACATTTATTACTGATAAATATGTGGCAGCAGACCCATCCAAGGTAGCTTGGATGAGTTAAACACAAAAATGGCTTTAACTCTGGATTTTACAGATATTGAGCCCATGTTTTAAATGGTAGCTGAGAGTTCATCCCCAATACATTCTGCAAGCACTAACTAAACTTAAAATCTGTTTTTCAAATTTTGTCATTAACTATTTTGAATCAGCTTTAAATGTCAGTTAGCAAAATATCTCACAAACCATTAAATACAATGAAACTTTTAGGAAATTATTTATATTTATAAATTATCACTATTTAAAATGGCCACCACAGCAAATGACAGAGAATACAAAAACAGCTGTCAGTTTTACAAATATCACTCTAAAATTTAGTGCGTAGTTGTGAGTCATTTGCAAGACATGGGCTAACTCATTGTGCAAGATATTTCTTAAGAAATTTGGCCTCAACTCTTATAAAAATATAAAAGAAAAGTAATTGTGAAGGAAAAAGTCACAAATTTAATCTTTATTTTTTTCTGTCATGACTTTATTCACAGTTTTTGAAATATTTGTTAAGTTCAACCAAAGAATTTTGATGGTCACATTAAATTTCAGCTATTCTTATTTTCAGACTCAAAAGCTAAAAACATTAGGAACCTGGTTTGGGTTATGATAAAGGTTGATGGCACACTGCTCTCTTGTGGATTGTGCTGCAAACTACAGAAAAAAAGGCACCAAAGATCTTTAATCATCAAGTTACTAGAAGTAGATCTTGCTGCATTTTTATCATCAAGAAAATCAAACACTTCTTTAAAGCACAAGTTAGGTATTTTAGGCTGTAATGACTTTTAGACCTGCACCTTCTTACTGTCCATAAATCTGATCATTTCCTAACGATATGGATTTCATAAATAGAGTGTTTATCAAAATTACAAAAACAATCCAAGAGCTCCATTTCAGATTGTACAGACCTTAGTTAGCAGGATAAAGGTCACTGAAGGTCAAGATAATTAGAAAAAGGATGGCGGATTGAGAATGGTTGCAAGCGAAACCTTCAAGACTCCTGGTATGGTGTCCTAGATGGGACTAAAGTAGAGATGTTTACCCAAAAAGCACAGCTGTCTGGAACGATGACATGTCCATCTTGCAGGCTTGATTCCCAACAACAAAAGGAGGAGACATTTGTTCAATTATAATACATGTCGTTGGTTTGGAGACACACGGTGAAGGTGATTTGGGCTCTTTGCAGACATAAGGGACAACTATTCTAAAAATCCACATCAGAACAGCTAAAAGAACAGGTGAAAACTCCTAATCTAAACCTAATAGAGGTGTCTGTGTACACTGCCTGGCCAAAAAACATGACCACCTGGATTTAACTAAGCAAACAGGTACGAGCCTCCTATTGGATAATTCCTGCACAGGAGATTAAGTTATTTAACCCCAACTGTTGCAATGAGTTGCTTCTCACTTAAACCACCATGTTTAAAGACACATCCTGTGGAAAAGGTGTCAGTCTGTTTGAAAAGAGTCAAATCATTGGCATCAAGCAGAGAAAACATCTAAGCCTGAGACTGAAATCCTTACCAGGAGACTGAACTTTGCTGTGGCACCAAGAAGAAGTCCTCTGGTGATGATCAAAGCCACAGAATCAGCCATCCACAACAACAAAACCCCTCGATAAGGGTGTAGGACCCTTAATAACAGAAACACTTTGAACTTCAGCTGCGTAGACAGTTCAAACAGACATTTAATTGATCAAACAGGCCTGATTACTTTAGGGAAATTAAATTTATTTGCACATTTAGGTAAAAAAAAAAACAGTCAAATGTCAGTAACACGGCTGAGTTACAAATATTAATAGTCCTGTGAGCAACATGTCTCAAGCTTTTTGTGACTTTTCAGAAGTGATGCTGTCTGTCAGCTCAGCATCAAACAATGTTTTTACTTCTCGCTGTAGTGGCTCAGCTCCTTCAGAGCCCACTTCTTCATGTCGATCTCCTGCCGTAGCTTGCAGTACTCGTCGGCCAAAACCTCAAACTCCTTGCCCAGAATCTTAAAGGACGACAGCTTCATCTCCACAGCCTGCTTCTCTCCTTTACTGGCCTTCAGCTCCAACTCCAGCTTCTCCCTGCGACACAGAGGAACATGCGTCAGATGAGGTGCAGCTTCTGACACAACCTGCCAGGTAAACACAGCATCAGGGAATCTTGCCTTATCTTTCTGTGAGCAGAAATTGTGTCAGCCGTGTAGGTGTCCAGCTGAAGTTTCACCATCTCAGTTCTTTGAAAACAGGAACACAGTAAACAGCATTTAGCAAAAAACATTACGTCTTCACCATTTCCCTCCTCTTCATGTCTTTTCGTCTCTGCCTGGTTGTAGACAGTAGTCACGTATTTAGGTACAGTCGTGAAGGAGGAGGGGCAACTCATATCATAAACATAAATGTGAGCCATCATATCAAAATGAGGATTAAGTCAAATTTGGTCAAAAATGACCTGATCACATTTTCAGATTCCTGCTTTAAAAGCTACATTTTGATAATATAAGCTTATCCAGAAATATGACTTAATTTGTCTTGTTGGTTACAATAATTCATTACAGTTTGGTCTGAATCCTTATTTTATGTATATTTACTGAGTATTTTTTATGTTAATATAAAGAGAAAACTTTAAATATTTATTTAGATTTCGCAGCTTGAAAGAAACAAAAGAATTTGCTAGCTCACAGGGGAAAATTCAAAATTTTAAGGAGTTTTTCGTCGCTACTGCTCAGAAAAAAGTTTTTTTTAGGATTATATTTCAGACAGTTCATTTAAATCAGTGGTGTCCAAAGTCAGTCCTGGAGGTCCGCAGCTCTGCATGTTTTACTTGTTTCTCTGCTCCAACACACCTCATTTGAATGAATAGATGATTATCAGGCTTCTGCAGTATGGAGGACCAAAACTGACATAATTAGAAAAAAAAGCAGAATTATATGAACCAATTAATGAATACACTTAAATGCACCAATTATATTAGAAAAAAGGACTTTGTCTCCTGTTTTATATTTAATTGACTTTCATATTTATTTTCCCAGGTTAGTTCCAATAAATTAGTTTATAAATTCTAACACACAATTTAAATTTTACTGTTTTTTAAAATATATATTAATAGTTTTTTCTGTTTGCCTAATCATGTTTAGATTTTTTCCAACAAGTCTTTTTACTTCTTTTTGTTGCATGCTTGTGCCTCAGTTTAGCTTAAAGTTTAGTTTAAAACAAAGGCAAGGAGGAAAACATTACCTGTGCCTTTATTTTGAATAAATAAATAAGTAAATAAATAAATAAGCATATATGATTAAATTAAATGCTTAAATTAAATTTAAGCATTTAAGACACACAAATGCATGTACAAAAAGGAAAAACTATATACAAATAAATATTAAAAAACTAAAATTTAAATAATGTGTTAAGATCAAGGTCAACCTCAAACATGGGCAACGTTCTCTTAATTTATTTGGTGCATTTTAAATGTATTTATTTATTTAGTGGTTCATTTATCTATTCCTGCTTTTATTTCTAATTATGTCAGTTTTAGTCCTCCATACTGCAGAACTTGGAAGATGTAGTTCAGTGACTGAATCAGGTGTGTTGGAGCAGGGAAAAATGTAAAACATGTAGGGCTGCGGCCCTTAAGGACTGACTTTGGACACCACTGATTCAAATGATACATTGACAAGGCATTTATTCATTATATTTTGACAAAATGCTATTTTTGCACACGTTTAAATCAAAACCCTATATCTGCCTATTTCTCCACATCTTAACTTAATCCTCATTTCAAAGTGATGGGTCACATTCTGGATTCAATATCACTCCCTGCCAAAAGCAGCGATAATGATTTTGCCTGTGTTTGTGCATATGTTTGCCTGTTAGCAAAATATCTCATGAACCACTGAATGGTTTGAATTGAAACTCGTACAATTAATCATTTCATGTACATCTACAGCTGAAGAACAAGATCCAACATGGCTAATTTCTCTGATATTACGTCAAGCTAGCTGAGAATCATTCATAACTCATACTGCATGAGAGTGCAAAATGTTATTTACAATATTTGACCAAAATTCCACCAACATAAAATAACTACTGTTTAAAACCCTGGAGTAAAATCTGTCAGGGGATATGTACTGGATTTCATAAAGGAATGCTCGGTCTAGTAGCTTTTTTTCAGCTTCGAACAGACTGTTCAAAAACAGAACTTCCCACCTACTGCCAGGTGCTAATGTAATAAGACTCAATTCACAGAAACTGACAGTGGACATAATATGCAGACTTTGTCATGCATATTCTTCTCATACATTTCTGTAAAAATGAACCACACAGTCGCTAACATATTTACAGTAATAACAGTGAACACGCCTTACTTTATCTTCTGCAAGACTAATTCACATTTGCCTTCAAAGTAATCTAATTTCTTCCTGTCCAGATCTGTTTGGATGGTCAGCCGGTGGTCCAAGATGAGAGACTGAAGAAGCTGAATGCACTTAATCAGCTCCTGGTTAGTAAAAAAGACAAAGAGCAGAATAAAAATATTAAAATAAAGAAATCCACCATCAGCACACAAGTAAGTCTACAAAGAATGGCTAAAGTCATAAGGTTTGTAAAGTCCATATCCCAATCAATCTATTCTCTACTTTATTACTAAAGATAGATCACAACTCTCATTTGTTCCACAACTATATTCCTAATTATTTGACTTGTACGTACCTGTAGTAGGGCTGGGTGGTATGACCTCAAATTCATATCACAGTATAAATTGAATCTAGTGCTGTCCTAAACGATTATTTTTCTCTCGATTAATCTAATGATTATTTGATTAGTCTAATGACTAATTTTATTGAATTTTATTGATTATTGATTTTGTTAGTCGATTACTATAAAGACTAATTTATGAAAAATAAATATCAAAATCTTTTGTAATTGAAATTCCTGTATTTATTTAGTCTGTTGTCAGGTAGCCATGATACCAGAGCCTGTCTGTATAATGTCTTGTGACGTCCACGGCCTGCCCCTGTTACCACTACTGCGCATGTGTGTCAAAGACAGAAAGGCAGATGTGTCAGTGGAAAGTGTCAAAGCAGTTTGGATAGAAAAACAAAGTAAAAAAAACAAAACAAAAAAAAAACGACTAATCGACTATTAAATTAGTCATTGACTATTTTAATAGTCGATTAGTCGTCGATTAATCGACAAATCGTAGCAGCCCTAAGAATCCCTTCACTGTAACGGTATATATCGTGGTAGAAAATTAGCATAAAAAACAAAGATAATATAATTTGTAGAGCAATTATTTTGCAGAAAACTGTACTTATCAAACCCAGCATTTTGCTGTAGTGCAAATAAACAAAAACAGTACTTCAAGTAAAATTGCCATAAGTTGCCTAAAATGTTACAGTGAAGCACATAGTCAAGCGAGTCACCTCGTCAAGTTACAAGCGAGCACATAGTCCTAGTCAAAAAACAATTTCAGATAACTGGAATGTAAGTGTGGTGAAGCTAAATAAATGCAATATCTGCCTGCCATACTATGAGCTTCTGCCTGCTGAACTTAACGGCTGCTGCTCTGCTGGTCTCTGAGAAAGATGGATTTATGACTGAACAAATGTCCACATCTCCTTTTTTTTATTATCTCCGTGGGTAACAATACATAAAAAACAAGTTTTTTCTCCGACAACTTGGGTGTAAAACACTACGGTTGTTAAAGCTTTGCTCTGCGTGATGTGAGGGGAAGGGAGGGAGGAAATGATCCTGCGACACGACGTAACTTTTCTACAGCAGGAGGGGGAAATTATGAGGCTTTATTCTCTCCAAGTGTTTCAAAACACTACATTTCCTCATTATATTTCAAACTCCTCCTGCTCAGTTGTCTCTGCACACAGCCATGTTGACACAGGTGTGATGGTAGAGGGTAAATTTCTACTGTAGGTCAACTTCATATCGTTTCTACTGTCTATCATATATACCACACAGCCCTAGTATGTAGAGTATTTGAATGAATTTTCATAACTGAATGTAAGTTACTTGATTGTGGTATAGAAAAATGATACAAATGTACAGAATAAAATCTAAATGTTCAGATCAGTGCTTACAGAGAGGTAGAGCTGGATCTGCCTCTGCAGAAGGACTGTGTTTTGTCGACACGTCTCCTTCAGAGTCTCTGCTTCTTTCTTTTCTTTATCCAGCAGTGCTGAAAGATGGAGCAGCTTGTTGGTCTTCAGGCTCTCACTCTCGTTCTCTATACGAGACAAAACATTCAGCTCAGTGTGGAACTGATAAACTAAAAGTTAATTTGCCAGGTAACAACAGATGCTTTTATCAAACATACCCCATTCAGGCTGATAGTAAGAAAGGAGGCTCAGACATTTTTTCTTCAGATGTATCTCCAGCTGTTTGAGCAGAGCTTGCTTCATACTCTGTACATTCTGATGAAGACATTTATTCACAGTCTGTAGCATCGTTCACAAAAAATAATCATAAACGGCTTTACTATAACATAAAATCTGTAGATTCAATTAGAAAAGTAAACCTGCATAAATTATAAAAACAAAAGTAAACAAAGACATGTATGGTAAAACGTAAATGACGTTAAAGAGTGTACCATTAGTTAGCACCCAGTGTGTTTTAAGAACAGCTCTTAGCAAGGACCACATCAATACCTGTAAAACTGTCTGAGTTAAAAGCATATTATCTTTTTATCTTGGCTAATGTTGAGCTGCAGTGATCGTCTTGAACTGTGTTGACTCCACATGATGTAGTAATGCTAGTTTGAGTTCATTTCAAACATGTGTAAAACAAAACAGGTACCAATAAAACAAAATAAAACAAATTTAAACAAGACTGGGAAGAAGTACAAACTTATTTAATCCCATCCTTGTCTAAAAATTACTAATTTGTATTTGCTTATTCTAAACTACACAGTACTGATTTCAATAAGACTAAAACAACAGTCAATTTACCTGCTATTCTATAACAGTTACAACATATTGATGTCAGGGCTCCTCCAACTTAAGGTAAGTTAAATTTAAGACTTTTTAAGACCTCTTTAATGCCACTTGAAATTAAATATAAAACCAACATCACAATAAATACAAATCAAAATTTTTTTTTAAATAAATAAATGTTACTAATATTTTAAAATTTGAGATGAATTACGATCATTGTATTTACCTACAACTTTAAGACCTCTAAAAGATTGATTTAAGACATTTTAAGGCTAATTAAGGCCTTATTTTTGGATTGATGCATTCAATGCCTTTTAAGACTTTTTTAAGGATCTGCAGGAACTCTGGATGTATCCAGGGTTCCCACACCTTTGACAACATCAAATTCAAGGACCTTTCAAGGACTTTCCAGTACCAATTTCCTCAAATTCACAAACCACGTGTGACGGC
>JAUBOC010000170.1:14227477-14242880 GCA_032275365.1 Anablepsoides cearensis | reverse complement strand
TGCTGTTTTAGCAATATTTAATTTAAAAACTGGACTTTTGAGGTTAAACAAATGTTTATTATTAATTTCAATAAATTTTAAGTTAAAAAGGGCATGGAAATTTCTCTTTTTGTATCGAAAAAATAACGAACCGTGAGACTAAAGTATCGAACCGAACCGTGAGTTTTCTGTATCGTTGCACCCCTAATAACAATATTAATCATGAATTAGAATAGTTCATGGAGAAATAAGGGCTTACCTTTTAGTGCAGGATTATTTTCAACATTGTCTTAGAGAATTCTCCTGGCCACCACACCAAGTTTCAGCAGTTTAAAAATGCTTATGGTAGTGGTGGATTATGACTTTTTCTGAGTAAGGGGCAATCAAGGGGCCACAGTATTCATAGAGGGTCCAAGTATTTGTTCAGCACACAAATCCCTGTTTTTTGGTAAGGTGTATATATTTAACCCGTCACATATTTAAACACTTGTAATATATTTAAAAAAAAAAAAGCTTGCACAGTAAATTCTCCTTACCTAAATTTCAGCCCAGTATGTCTTGTAATGGCCAAGATATTGCAGTTTCAAATTAGCATTTAGAATTTGTTAAAGAATGTTGTCAGCTACTTCTGTGGTAATTTCAACCTTCCTATGTCTAACGCTAGCTGAATGTTTAAAACCATGTTTAAAAAGTAAAATTAGCGAAACTTGCGATTAGCATTCAGAATCAAGCATCACTGCTAAAGAGAAGCTGACTGCAGTGTACGGGGTGCCAGGTGTAAATTTTAAACAAAGAAAAAAATCAGTGCACTTTCTTCACATTTAGTACATTTTTTTTTTCATATTTAATGGTAAATGTTAAATATTTATGTTAAATCTATGCAGCAGATGGGAAGGATGAGGTCCCATCAAAATAAAACAGTACAAACTACAAGCTACAAATGCATAAACTTCAATGTTTTGCAAATAGCAAGGTATTACACTTATGGCACAATTTAGACAGTTTATTTGTTAAAAAAAAAAGTTGATTTTGGGGTAAGTTACTCTTTAAGTATTAAAAGTAAAAGTATTGAGTAAAAATTAGAGGCTTTTACACTTTCCAAAAAAATATTTTTTTCTAAAGGCGTGCAGCTGTGAAAGATTATTTGGTGTCAGAATGGTATATATTTATACTTTTCATCCAACTACAATTAAATTCACTCTTTCCAGGAGACGCAATTTATCGGAATAATATTTTTTTAACAATAATGAGCCAAAATGAAATAGGCGTAACAACTTTCTACTTCTTACCTTGTTTAAAAATGTAAGGAGTAGAAAGTACAGATAATTTTGTGAAAATGTAATGAGTAGAAATAAAAAGTTGGCTGAAAAACAATTACTCAAGTAAAGTACAGATAAACAAAATTTCTACTTAAGTACAGTAACAACAAAGTATTTGGACTTAGTTACTTTACAACTCTGGATGGACATTATAACCAGGTTGCAAAGTCCATCCTGCTGGGCCTGCTTCCAGTGACCCAGAAAGGAGAAGCAGAAAGAAAGTTAAAGGGGCAATATTGTGTGTTTCTCAGGCATAGATTTAAATTCTATAAAATTCTATAATAAAGTAACTATGTCACCTTCAGCTGTTATTAAAATGCGCTGTGATACGGAAGCTTGGAGTAGTTTACATGGCATCTGAAACTACATTTCCTCAAAGGTATTTTAAATCTGAAAAGTGCTGCACTGAATGAGAAGTAGTGTTAGGAGCTCAGCAGATAGTTTCACTTTCAGTTTCACAAGTTGTTTGCTTTGTTGCTGTGGAGAGCCTGCAGGAGTCACGGGCGGGGGGTGGAGGGATGCTCAGCTGGGCTAGGAGACACAGAGGAGGAGCTGGTCCTAAAGGGCGGTCCTAGACCCAACGGGTGGTTTTTTCCTTCCCTGTCTGGCTGCCTCAGGACACTACAGGGTTTTTCAAACATGCATGAATGAGTCAAAGCAAGACTCTGGACATGATTTTGATGAGAGGATAACATTATAACATGATATAAAGCTCAATAAAGTTGATTTTGCATGCTATTGCCTCTTTAATATTGAAAAAAAATTTGAATTAACTGACTAGACTACTTGTTTCAGCCACGATCATCTTCATTCTAGGCTACATGCATCTGCTACAGTCTCTCCTGATTTGTGTCATACAGGTGTGATGGAGTCAGTTCAATCCAATAGGATGTTAGAATGGTTTATATTTACACTTCTCAGCCAACCACAATCAAACTCACATGGGCTCCATGTATCTGGAGGGATTTATATTTATTTATTTTTTTATTTATTTTTGAAAAATGAAAAGATGGAATAAAAACAAGTCAACTTACTTACTTTTGGATTTTTTTTTAAAAAGTAAGGAATACAGATAATTGAGTTAAAATGTAAGGAGTAGGCTGAAAAATAATTACTCCACTAAACATGGATCTCTCCACTCACTCTCTGCAATGACTTTTTAAATCCAGCAGATGTCGCTGTTAAACGCTTTCACAGTGTTGGCACCTTCTCAGAGGAGTATGCCATGCATGCCGGTGTTCATCAATATACTGTTTTCACAACAAAACCACAAATAAACAGCAAAATATGCATGGATGGATGGAAAAAGTACGGACAAATAAGAAAAAAAAGTCATCGAAAAAAAGTGAAATTATTATCTGGAACTCCTTTTTTTGCCAATGCTACGAAGTTTCTTTTATTTTATTTATTTATTTTTTTTAATAAATCCTTTTGGGGAACAAACAAACCAACTGTGCTTAGCTGCTCTCCTGTATGAACACTTTGTAGGTTGCAGAGCTATGACTATTTATACACTATATCCCCAGAAATCAAAGCCTCAGATTTCTGTGTTTTATAACTGTCCCTTTGCAGTGGTCGTCCATTTCTAAACCCTTGTTTGATGACTACTAACATATTCTCTACTGTCGCAGAAAGCTAGTAGTCATTGTAGTGTGGGTGTCTCCGTGTTTTACAAATAAAAAGCGCACCTTCTTGTGTTTTAGCCATGTTATATTGACTTTCTATGCCTTTTCTTATTACAAGTTATGTACAATTGAAGATGAATCATAACAATGAGCAGAAAGTTTTTTTTACCTTGATGCTGAACAAGAACAAAACTAAAATAAAAACATTGAAAGCCTTCAATACAAACAAAAACAGAATAAAATACAGTGAAAATTTAAATATTAACTATTAACTGGGGCCACATTAAAAGCAAATTTCTCAATAGTGTTATAAAGACATTTCACTTTTTGTGAATTGCAAAGTTTTAAAGAATCTCTTAACAAAGCCAAGTCATTATAACACTGGTTTTGTTTGAACCAGTGTTTGTGAATAAAAGACACCAAATTTAACTATTTTATCATTTAAAATTGCTTGTTCTCCCCCAATAACAAAAATAATCCCAAAATATTTTTTAATTTATGCAAGAAAAGAAAAGATGTTCCTCTGTTTCTTTGTCTATGTTGCAAAAAGTACATTCATTATCCCCAATATTGAATTTGGAGTTTAAAAAAAATCACCGCAGGGATAAATATTATTGTTTTAAAATGTACTTCTTTTGCTTTGGGTGTGATTTAGGAAAACTTATGATAGCATATAACTAGTTAGCAACATGATTGTCTGTTTACACACTAGCTGGTGGTCTTCGCTCATCAATGAGTGGGCAACATTTATCATGGGAGCCACTCAGTTAGAGTAAAATTATAATGGACACGAAGACAAACCAATGGATTGGGCTGGATGCGACTCCCCAGATCTTACTGGTCACGCTCATAGACCAGCCCTTATTTGCTTATCCAATCAAAAGCAGCAAAAGTTGATTGGCGAGGCCGCCGGCCAATCAGAACGCTTAAAGATTCCTAATGGGCGGGTCTTTGTTGTGAGGGGTGTGGTGTTCGAGGTCATTCAGTCCCTATCTAATTCACTCTATCAGCGTGTGTTTGTGGGGTAGGGTGGTTGGTGTAAGGAGTCGCCGGGCGGTAGTGCATTTTTGACCGCTTTTTTTTTGGAGAAAGAAACGCCGCTGAAAATTACACCACTGGCTGATGAAACCCTCCCCCCCGGTGACGACTTTTGTGAGACAATTCAACGCGGCATCTGCGCCACACGTACAACCAAAAAAACGCATCCAGGCTATCGGATACCTAGCCTGCTAGCCTCCCTAAAAACTAGGTGTTGATGATAATTATCCATCAGCTTTCATCTTCCCGCTGCCTGGTTCTTCTCGCGAGCACCGGATACCACGGAATTAGACAAAATAATAATAAAAAAATAATAACGGTCCCCCTCGGTTAGTGAGTGAGAGAGAGAGAGAGAGAGAGCAGCGTCTCCGCGTTGCGTTGGTTCTCGGACACCATCACACCCATCATCTCCCCCCCTACAACCCTCTTATCCCCTCTTTTTTTTTTCCTCCACCCGAAACACTGGACATCCACAAGCTGCCGGAGAGCGGCGAGGAGCCGGCGAAGCTGGGGGTGGCAACGGCACCGGACTCGCTGGGTCCAGTCACGACGACTACAGAGAAGCTGAGCCGTGGGGATCCACCACCTCCACCACCACCAGCGAGCAGCAGCAGCATGGACGGGCTGGCCGTGGAAGTTCGCGGCTCGAACGGGGCCTTCTACAAGGTAACCTAGTTATAATCGCCGTTTCTGGTTGCTAAAAGTTTAGTTACGTGTAAAATGAAACTGATTTGTTTAGGGGAGGAAAGCGCTAGCTTAGCATTCGCTAGCAAAGCGAGAAACCGTTCCATTCAGGATAACTGCTGCTGCGGGCTGGGCAGCTAGCTGGGGTTAGCATGGAAGCTAGCTGCACTTGTCATCACGTATTTCTCTGTATTTGTTCATTACGGGCTAATTTTAGTGTGCAAAACAAAGCAACTCTAATATTTGTTCAAATGCGGGTCTTCAAAGTGTTGAAAAGTGAAACACAAACGTTTTAAAGCTGCTCAATCAGACAGCTGTTGTTGCACATCCTGCGTTCAAGTGTGATGATGCTTCCTCTTGATCATGGTGCCCCATCTCATCTCATCTAATTCTCTTAATATTTAGCCACCGAACCCACCTCTTAACTACATTAACCTGTCAATAGCCTCTCAGTTTATGGCCCTGATGAGGAAGAACTTTTGATCTACAGTTTCTCTTTCTATTCTTTGTAATATTCAATGGTTTCATATTCACTTTAATCTTAATATCTTCATTTTCATGCCAAGGTGGTGCTTATAAGGTTGAGCTCACGTGCAACTCCCCAGACTGAAAAGACTAAATGAAGAAGAACCCTACTCATTTTGACTCTTTGTATTTATAGAGCATGCACTCAGCGAGTACTGTTTTTTATCATTCTTATTTTAATTAGGTACATTTGTGTGTCCATGTGTTCTTGTCTTTTATGTGTGGAACCTTTTTTCAGTTGCTCAACCAATCACAAGTGATGATCCTATATTTACCCTCCTGCTGCTGCTTCACCTGTTGTTCTGTTTAACAGGGTGACAGTTTGACTCTGGCCTGAATGAACGGTTTCCATTAAACCGTATTAGTGGCTGTTTCACATGTCGTGTTTTTTGTTTTTATATTTGAACCATCACCCTCCCCAGGTGACTAACAATGTGTTAAAAAGATTTAACTCTGGGAAATCACCTTGCCCGTGACTCAGTCTCCTCATTTAGTTTCACTTCGGATAATTATTTACAGTCGTGTTTGTGGATGTTTCTTACAGAAATTGTGGTCCTGAAAATGCGAGCCACTTGTTTGCTGCTGACTTAATGAAATGACATCATTATGAAGCTCCTCTGACTCCATCATCCTGTAATGTTACAAAGTGGACTTGCTCTGATTTAGTAGACTGTGGGGCAGATTATACTGGATTAAAATAAAGGTGCTGATGTCATGTTAACCTGCGTGTTAGCCAGCAGGAAGCAACTTTTATTCACATTGATAGTATGAAAGGCAGAGGTCTTCAAACCTGTTCCTCACGACCCGCCGTCCTGCATGTTTTAGATGTTTCCCTGCTTCCACACCTGACTGAAATGAATGAGTTACTGACAGGCTACAGCTAAACTTGATGTAATTCTGAGTGTTGAAGCAGGGTAACATTTAAACAGAGTTGAAGATGTCTGTCCTAAGGTGTTATTTTCTTGTTGGTGACAGTTAATATTAGGAAAGTTTGGTGAATGTGAAAAATAATTAGTGTTTTCTTTCAACTGCAGTTCTCTGTAGTTGATGCAGGCTGACGTTTGCATCAACACCTGACCATCAGAGTAGTAACTCACTGGGCTCTGGCTGCTAGTGACTACTTGGTAAATGGGAGTCTCATAAACATCTGTTTGCAAGAGTTCAAATTTATTTATTTATTTTTTTTAATTTTTTTGTGAGTTACAGGAATTTGCAGTTTTGTCACCTAAATTTGAAGTAATCACAAGAGGTCTCAAACTCTTAATTTAGAGAGCTGCATATTTAACATGATAGTTCTCTTCTTACAGAAAGCATCTTAGACTTCAGCACTAAAAAAACATGAATAACAGTGAATAATAATTAGGGATGCACGATATGAAAATTTCAGCCAATATCAATATCTGATATAATTATTGCTCTTATGGCCAATAACTGATATTTACCGATATTATACAAACACAAATTATTATATTATACATACACGCACAAACACACTTGTGTCTTTTTTTTTGATATTGTAACTAAACAATCAGACCTCTGACATGGCTCCCTACTTCAGTTATTCCTGGCTATATATAAATATCACTATCATGATCAAACATGGCGCTCAACCAACCATCTCTCCTCCCAAACAGAAACACAAAGCTAAAAAGTGGGAAATCAATATCATTTGTTAATATCTGCCTGTTTTACACAGCATTTGTACAGGGTCTTTAAAAGTCTAAAATTTCAAAATCAAAATTTTAGGCCTAAAAAACACCCAGATTTTCATCCAAGGTCTTAAATTAAATTTTGTCAAGTCTTAATTCTTTTTACTTTCGATCAATTCTGAGAAGCGTTGGCTGCCTAAATGAACAAAGTAAAGGGCTGTAATTAGAGGAGGATGCCATCTGTCTTCATGAAGGGCTAAGTTTGTTACCTGTCTTTGTACATGTTAAACTACAAATTCTGTGATAACTGCAGGAAAAAAATGGCACAGTTTACTTACCAGAGGGATTCAGTCATGTCTACTGCTTGTGGTTTAAACATGTGTATGTTTTCAATGAGACTTCAGTGACTTCAGTGATTTCTGCACTCTGTTGGAAGCGGTCCACAGCTGTCAATATGAAGGTCTCATAGATATAACCGTTTCATTAAAATAATTTAGTGTTCTTGTATTCAAATTAAATATTCTTTAATTAGTAAATTTCTAACAATAAAAGGTTTCTATGTTAAAATTTCTGGGACCATTTGAATGTTTCTGTTAATGTGTTGGTTTGGTCTTAAATGTCATTCCTGATGGTCTTTAAAAGGTCTTAAATTTAACTTACAGAAACCTGCATGAACCCTGTTTACATATCGGACCGATACGATAATTCTAAAAAATGACAAATATTGGCCGATACGATATTAATACCGATATATTGTGCATCCCTAACAATAAACTGGTTAGAAAAGGGGGGTGGGGGGAACTGGTCCAAATCTGTCCAAGTCTTTATTTCCAAGATGTACCTCAGCAGATTAAAATGTGGATGCAGCTGCCATGGTGGGTTCAAAGCAGGTGTAGAGGTTATAGTTGGGCAAAATTGTTTCGTGTGCAATTACCGGTAATCATCAGAATAACTTTAACTGAATATTATTTGGCACTTAACGATTAATATAACTAATGCCACCAGGCAGACTGAGCACTTGATGCTCCCCTCTGTTCAAATATAATCATTTTTTTTTTTACTTCTATAATTTATTTATCTTAGCTCTGGTTTGACTTGGTCTATCAACACAATTTAAAATCGATGTATAGCCTGTGGCTTGTTGTAACCTGTCTGTTTTCCCACTTAGAGTGATTTAATTTGGTCATGTGACTAGAACATGCAGGAACTCCAGGGGATTAATCGTCCTATTAACCGTTATTGGCTAAATACTACAATTAATAGTGATTAATTATTTCACTTCTTGCAGTACAGCAGTTGTTTCTATGAGCGCTTCTGCTGCCATAAATGTGATGTTAAGCACTTAGTTCAAAGCCAAAAGGCTCAGCTGAGCTCTGCGGTGGCTACATCTGCAGCTGAAGCTAAAGAAAAAGAAACAAAATAACTCAGAAGCTGATGGCTCACATTTATTTACAAATCACTTACAAATGAAATATTCTTTAAATGTCAACATCATTCACAAATGTAGACCTGTTTATTTGCAGAAACGTCTTTTTTAAACAGAACAGAACTGAATCAAGCAGGTAAACCTGCTTTGATTGTGTGTTTTGTAAATAAAAGCAGAATAAAATATTTTAACTTATTTGTGCTATATGCATCTGATGACCGCTGCAGTAGGGATACATGTTTTTAATGTTGGGTGTAGTTTTTGCATTACTGTCCCTCATCAGACCACACCCCCTCTCTTAGCAGCACCTAACCTGCAGGTGAGTCCAGTTTCCAGCCCACAGCTAAACTCTGTCCCATATTTGGTTGTGTCACTCAGTTAAACAGGCCCCACCCTTCTGTTAGACCCTCCTGCTCAGCACAGAGTTGGGGGAGAGGGGTGTTAGTGGAGCTTTATGACATGAAGTGACAGATTTGTGAATGGTCAAGTAACACAAAGTAGCTGCCAGTGGGCTGACACACACACACATGGCTTAGCTGAATGACTCGTACATGTGGTCCCCTGCACTAAAAACAACTGTCTTCCACACAAAATGAAACTATAATAATTTAATAAATATATACAGTATCAATGAAGCGGGGGATTCCCAGGCGGAGAGTCAGTTTTTCTTGTCGCGTCATTCAACTGAGACTTCACAGCCAAAGAATTGTCGTCTTGGCTTCTGAAAAGCCCGAGACGCTCCTTTCTTTTTTTTTTTTTTTTTTTCAGCAACAGTCAACATTGATGTGACATGTTTCACAAGGCAGCTGTCAGAGTTTACATGCAGAAGTCACACAATTAACAGCCTACTTCTTGTCTCGGTGTCTGATATGTCTCATAGTTTTTTTTTCTTCTTTTTATTTCAGGGTTTCATCAAAGACGTCCATGAAGACTCTCTCACAATTGTTTTTGAAAACAAGTAAGTTTATATTTTTTGTTAACTTTGCATGATTCATATGTTTCCAAAGGGGAAATCTGATTACTCTGGTGCAGCCATTTAAATTTTCCTCTGGGGCACCTGTTCTCAGGAGGCAGCTGTCTGCTCACATCTTTTTTTCCCTGTTCTGTCATACATGTGCTTTTTACCCCTGATTTTATCCCCTCTGCTACCCTTTGCTCCATCTACATGGCTCAGAGTGGAGTGTGTGTGTGTGTGTGTGTGTGTGGTTTCTCCTAAAAATAGTGATCCAAGGTATGCAAAGTGGGAGGGGTGCCACTGTGATTGCCTGACACATTTCAGGGATGGTCCCCAGCCCCCTCGTTCTCCTTTTACTCTCTGTGAGCCCGCCGAGGGGTCTGACAAGCTGCTTGTGTAAAACACAGAAGGTGTAACGCACTTTTGTTTTGTAAAAGCAGCACAACAGGTCGGTGGTTAACAATGACGCCTCACAGTGAGGCTATATGATGGAGTTGTTGTTTATTTATTTAAAAAGGGACAGTGCATGTTACAGAAAATGCCAGAATTAGCCATGGAGGCTAGTTTTCATCTGTAGTCTCTCAAGGTCCTATGGATGTACAATACATACAAATCAACAAGTTACTTTCATTCAAAAATTCCTAAAAATATGGCAAAAAGCATGATTAAAAATAATAAAAAGCCATTTAGCACAACAGTAACAATTCAAGGCAAATACATTAAAAATACAAACTAGATAAAACAAACCCATACTCGGTGTTTACACAGTTAATTATCCAGGAGCCATGATTTTAAGGCATTTGAGAATAATTTGAAGGATCCACTGGTTGTTTTGCTTTCTGGTATTTTATTCCAGTTAAGTAAAGATTTTACTGTAAAAGAATTCTGATCAAATTGTCATTTTTTGTACTTTGAGTTTACATGTTCTTGTGTTTGCGTGGGTTTTCTCTGGTTTCCCCCACACCCCAACATGTACAGTCGGTTGCCTTCAGGCCCAGACCTCCTTTGAAAAAGATCTGTGATCTCAATAGAATTTGCCTGGTTAAATAATGGTAAATAAAATAAATTAATTTTATTAAATACATTTATTTATTTAATAAAATAAATTATTTTATAATTTTAATAAATTTATTTATTTATGTATTGACTAAAATAAATGTATTTTATTAAATACATTTATTTATTTAATACATTTATTTTATAATTTCAATAAATTTATGTAAATAAATGTATTTGTTATTTAACGGTAAAGAAATTTACCGTTTAATAACAAACATCAATCAGATTATAGCCAAAAAATTAACATCAAATTATGTCAACCTGCATCTAATATTTCTCATGTTAGTACTCTGATACCTTTTTAAAAGTATATATTGTTTTTATTGGATTTGTGGAGGTAATTTTCCAGGTTCTTCTGTTTTATTTATTTATTTATAGTATTTAATTGTACATTATTCTTATGTTTAAGCTAAAAAGTTATGCAACCCATTAGATTTGATTTAAAGCACTCTGTGAAATTAACTGTTAGCTTCTTGTCATGTGTAAAGAAATATAATATATGTATACATAAATATACGTAAATGTAAACATTTGCCCTTAATGTTCAGTTTGTAGTTGCTTAAAGATCTGTCAACAACAGGGAAGATATTATTTATCCCTTTAATGAACATTGACAGTTTTGCTGCTTTTTATTTTTTTATTTTTTGTAAAATGTGTAAAAGTGAATAAAAACTTAAGCTGCTCGTACTTTTGCAGTAATTCTGCAGTGTAATAACTGTTCTGTCCACTTTTTGTAGCTGGCAGCCAGAAAGACAGCTGCCCTTCAGTGACGTGCGGTTGCCTCCTCCAGCAGACTACCACAAGGATATTGGTGAAGGTGAAGAGGTGGAGGTGAGACCAGTCACTTTGCATTGTTAAAACTCAAACCTACAGACTCATCATGTAAATGATTAACCTTAGAGATCTTTGCTGCTGCTGTTACACATAGTAATAATGTAAAATAATATGAAATATTAATTGCAACATTTTTTTATTTGTACAGTTTATTCTGTTATTAGAATTTTAATCTAAGCAGTAAATGTGGAGACTTCCTCTGATCTGCTTGTTCAAACTGTGGACAGCAGATTGATAGGGTTTAGTCTCTGATTGGACTCTCCTGGCAGGTTTACTCCCGGGCCAACGAGCAGGAGCCATGTGGCTGGTGGCTGGCACGGGTCAGAATGATGAAGGGAGAGGTAAGTGGCTGCTAACGGCTAAGCTTTTGACGGAGATGAGATGATGTGGAGGAGAGAAAAAGAAAAAAAAATAGCTGTTCTTCATGCTTAATATGGCAAATGAATCAGCAGATAAAACAGAGGTTTTATCTGGAAGATTTGGTTAACACCAAGCAAACAGTACAATACTGACTGCTTTTGTGAGACAAAGCTTCTGAATCACAGTAACTAACTATACATTAAAAAAGGAAAATAAGACTAAAGGCCTTTATCATTTCTTGAGAAAATGCATAACCCTCGCCAGGTTTCATGTCAGTTTTATAGACTGAGCTCATTCTATGATGAGAAGGGATGTTAGGACTAATACATCTTGGACACATGTGGTTTCATGTGATGTTGCAGCATGCTCTACAAATTTTCACTCAGGGTTTGTAAAACTGGGCTTTTTGTTTTGGGGTTTAAGGTTTCTTGGCTGTGTCTGCCCCTTGAATTGGTTTGACTCTATAAGCTACTAGCGTAGATGCACATCCAATAATCATTTTATAATCATATTAGCCTCTTTCACAAGACATTTCCACAAAATCGCCGCAGAGACCAGTCTGGCTTTAAGCTCCCTCAGGTCATTCATAAAAGTGACGAACGTCTGCCTCGTATCAAACAAAATAGGCTACTTTTGGCGATCCTGTGGTTCTATATTTTTTAAACTAACTAGAAAGTTGTTGTTTCATCTTTAATGTTCCCGCTCAGTAATAAATCTGTGGATCAGTCCTGCGGTCGCTCACTGATGTCATCAGCTCATTATCAATTTTTCAGAGTGTGGAACCGTTGGTTGGTTAAAATTCATGTAGAGATCTATGAAATATTTTGCTAACAGACAAATGAACACAAACACGCACAGTAACAGGCAACATTATCATCTGCTTTCCACCAGAAGGTGGATGAATAATATCTTCTGAGTAAGGCCTGCTGTGAGTGAGTGAGCTGGGCTACAACTTGATCCTTGTTTGTGGATGAAATGTATCATTTATAAATACTGTGATTTAATAATACGTCACCGCTGGAGAGGTTGAAGTTGAGGGTCTCCAGTTTTACAGTCAGTTATGTAGAGAGTCTGTGCAGAGAGGTGGTCTGCAGCCTCAGACGTGTTGAGGACTGGGTCAGTGGGTTGTAGAAGCACTGTGATTGTGAGGTGAAGCTGGTGATAAGAGCCTGCAGGAATGTCCAGCATTGACTGATGGCTTTGATTCACTCATGGCAGCAGAGCCCAGATTCTCTGGCTTCATCTTCCTTTTCTCTGAAAGCACTCTATGAATATCCTTCTTTTCTTCTTTCATTCTAATATTTCTGTTATTAAATATGTTTCTTCTTTTCAGTTTTATGTAATTGAATATGCAGCATGTGATGCCACGTACAACGAGATCGTCACGTCGGAGCGTATCAGGTCTCTCAACCCCAACAGTCCTGCCACTCGAAACACTTTCCACAAGGTCACCATCCCCATCCCAGAAGACCTGAGAGACATGTGAGTCCTGGTGAACAAACACTTTACTCTGAGTCAGAATGAGGACTTTTATTTTTGCTTCAGAAAATGATAAACTTCATGTATTATTTTCCCATCACCAGATGTGCAAACGACAACATTCACAAAGACTTTAGGAAAGCTATCGGAGCCAACTGCATCTTCTACAGCGCCCAAACACACGAGCTCATCGTGCTGGTTAGTATCCTGAGCTCCACACAAATGCAATATATTCAGATAACCTGTAAGAATCTAAAACATATATCGAATATAGCTTTTGCTGTTTTTAACTATTTGCTATTATTCGCTTGTTGATGGCCTTTGTATCCTTTTACCTTACATTTAACTTTCTTTAACTATCATTTTAGCTTTTTACACTAGTGTTCTTTTACCTTTTAGCTGATGTTAAGCTTGTTTTGGATTTACCAGCTCACTTTCAGCTTCTTCATACTTCAGCACTCGATGTTCATACTGCGTTTTCACAGAACAGCCAGTTGCTTTAGCTGAGCTTGTTTCATGTGAGCATTACATCAAAATATAAATATAACTCATTTTAAGATTTCTCTGTTTGTGTTTTTAATAGTCTACAAATGATACAACAGTGAAGCGTGCAACTCTTCTGAGCGACATGCATTTTCGCAGCATCCGTACCAAACTAATCTTAATGTCTCGCAACGAGGAAGCCACCAAACATCTGGAGGTAAACTGTGACAGTTCCTACACAACTATTTGAAGTTGGTATTTTCTAGCTCATAAGTATAAAGAAAATGGGTTTAAAACATTTGTGTGCACAATTTATTTCTTAAAAGTTAAAACGAAGATGTAGAAGATGATAAGATCAAGAATCATCATTTGGTATTGGTCACTTTCTCTTTGTTTGTTGTCATCAACAAAAATGTTTATTTAGCTGCAAAGAATTTACAGGCTTCTGCATAACAGCATAAGTAAATAATTAAAAAAAGAATTGAGTGGTTTTCCATGTAATGTCTTCTCAAAAGTTTAAATAAAACATCTTGCAGTCATAGGTCATGTCCAAAGCATGCAAATAATAAAAGACTACTGTACAGTCATTAAGTTACAGTAAATATATAAATGCTTCAACAATATAAATGAATCAAGTCAACAGAGAAGCCAAACAATCTTTTAGTTTATCAGTAGTTCTGCACACGGCTGTCATCTTTCAGCTGTATATTTGTGTTTGTTTTTATTTTAGACCAGTAAGCAGTTAGCCTCAGCTTACCAGGAGGAGGTGAGAGTCAGAGAGGACCTGATGGGTCTTGCCATCGGCTCCCATGGTGCCAACATCCAGCAGGCGAGGAAGGTTCCTGGTGTCACAGCCATCGAGCTGGAGGAGGAGAGCTGCACGTTCAGGATCTATGGAGAGGTGAGCCGCTTCGGTTGTCCTTTCTTAAACAACCATGTTTGAACACACATCCTGTCAGTCTGTTTGAGAAAGGTCAAATCATTGGCATCAAGCAGATAAATTGGGTTAAGAACTTTCTAACGCATTATTAAAAACTGGAGGATAGTGGACCCATCGTCTTGGAGGATGAACCCATCGTAGAGCCTAACTGTACAGCCTGAGGGGGCGGAGCTACGATCTGGAGTTAATGCAGTTGATCAGGTCTAGGAATGCCACAGTGAATGTGTTCCGTGGTGGTCCAACAAAATATTAGTGACCTTTTTTTTGGCCAGGCAGTGGATTTCCTCCCCTGTTCTTGGTATGTACACAATTATACTTCAAACAATAGCCATTTTTCCTTAGTTTGGTTTTTAGTCCGAGTTCTGAGTGAATGTTTGACCTGATTTAGTTTGTTTTGTGGACTGTAACTACTTCAGCAAACATCCATCTATTTTATTCATATTAAAATGTTTGACTTGTAACATACATCACAGCCCTGACTAATGTAACTTTTTTTACTTAAAAAACTTACAAAATGTACGTTTTTTTTTTCTCTTCTGATCCTGAAAAACATCTTAAATGTACTTCAGAATATTTAATTTTTAGCTTTTATCTATTGTTTGGTGGTATTAGCTAAAGGCCCTGTCACATTATAATGTTGTAGAAAACTTGTGAAATTTGTTTTAGGTCTAAATTACTGATAAGTTATATTTTTGATCAATTTGTTAGCATTACATTATGTACATGCCTTAAAGAGGCTTTTGTTTACGTTAGCTTTTAGCTAACGTTTTGTCCCTATGTACTGTTTTAGTTTTTACTTCATGTTTTGCTATTTTTAGCTTTAGTTTAGCTTCTTTTCACCTCAACTGTAACAATTCAATTAAAAAAAATTATTCATTTCATTAAAAACAAAATGACTATATACAATATAAACAAAGAAAATACACAAATCAAAAAGTCAAAAATAAAATGAAAGGTAGCAGAAGAAGAAGAAATCTTATAATGTCTGCCCCTTTTATCCCCAAAATATATTCAAAGAAAACATAATTTACAAAACAATACTAAATAA
>JAUBOC010000170.1:14012949-14028450 GCA_032275365.1 Anablepsoides cearensis | reverse complement strand
AACTGGATCGGCCCGATACCATGACTAAATCCGATACTACCCGATTTTTAAAAAATGGCCGTATCGGCCACCGATACCAATACTGAGTATCGGATCAGGACATCCCTAGTCCTGTCTTCCAGTAAACAGGGTAACAAACCCACATATCTTCAGGTAAAACTGTCTCAAGCAGGAAACATTCTGTGGCTTTTACCAGGTGACACATTAGTACTGAGAACAATAAAAAACTGATACAAAAACATCCAAACAAATCTTAACTGAAGATACTACACAAAGCCCTAAAGCAGACCCTCCCAATGGTCCCTACATGTTTCTGAGTTTCTGCTTCTGAGTTTACAAAATACATTCAGTGAGAAGTTTTACAAAGAATCAAGGTGACAGAACTCCAGGTGGTTCGGCCCATTCTGATTCTCCGTTGGTTTCAGGAAGCGTATGGCAGGATACAAGGGTTCAGTGAACTGGTGATGAGCTCGGTCAAACACCGGCGTCACGGCGGCTGAGAACCTCTGCAGGACAGCCATTCTGTCTGCATCGTAAAACACCAGCTGACCCCTGTCATAACTCAGCCAGACTCCCACTCGTCTCAGAGGACTCTGCCCCACACCCGGACACGCCACGTGACGGTTGTTGTGCCAAGCAGACAGGTTCCCGTTCTTCAGCTCTACGCACCACGAGTTTCTGTTCCGGCCCAGCTTGGCACCCTTGTCCTGGCCTTTTCTCTCCAGGCTGCCGTAGGCCACACCCACAGCCCAGGCCGACGAGCAGCGTACCTCCACTTCCCAGTAACTCTGACCTGCAGAGACCGGAGAAGAGCCCAGTGCGCAGCACACTTTATCAAACTGGAGAGGATGCTCCTGAGTGCAGCCAGGAGAGCTGGAGAAGAACAGGCTCCGCCCCTCTGAGGTCACTGTGATCTGGTTGTGGCAAGTCTGCTTGTCAATCACAGTGGGGGATGAATCTGAAGTGAAACAGTGGTTTCATCGTTGAACTCACTGAAGAAAAGTGTCTGTGATGATTTTAGTAACAAGTGTTGGACATCAATATCAACTGTTACCTAAGAGGAGAGTCTTCCGTTGCAGCTGGGCCTTCAGGTTTCTGGAGATGGAGGAGAGGGTTTTTAGGAGCTTCTCGAATCTTTCTTCATTAAGTCTGATTTCCCTCTCCGAGGCGTCTGGCCTTTTGGGACTGGAACAGTGTAGAATAAAGCTAATAAAGAATGATGTGAATTAAAGCTGACAAGCTGAAGTTTTACCTGATGCTCTCTGAGTTAGTCTGGAGGAAAGACAAGCAGAAAGATGAAGCTCAGTCAGATACTGTCAGTCTCTCTGGTTTTACACTGTAGTTTGAACACAGTGTGAATAATGCAGCATATTACTGCAAAAATCTTTCAGATCTGGATACAATCATACGAATGTGCATGCTCATCCCTCAAGTTGTATGTTTTTCATATTTCCTATTAGCCGCTTGAATTTCAAGATGGCTGCCATTTGTAAGCCTTTTTATTTAAACCAATTAATGCCATGAAATGCTTGGACTTTGATGAACTTTTTAAGCTTTTGATTATGGTAATCCTATACATAACAATATGTAGCATTTTAACATCAAAATTCAATAAAAATGGTAAATGTACTGTACTTATATAGCGCCTTTCTACCCAACCAGGATACTCAAAGTGCTTTACACTACAGTCTGTGTCCTCATTCACACAGCACTCTACTAGATCTCCTACAAAGCTAACATGTACAATCAACTATGGAGACTAATCAGTGCCAATCACATTCATACACTGATGGGACACACATCAGAGGCAGTGGGGTTAAGTATCTTGCCCAAGGACACAACAACTGGATGGGAGATCGAACCGGCGACCTTCCGGTTCCAGGACGACTCACTCTGCCACAGCCGCCCCATGATCTTCATAACACTGGGTAAAACAGTCCAGTACATTCTAAAAGCAGGGCTTTACAACCTGACCAAAACTGCCATGACATAAAAAAAATTTGTTTTTTATACCCTAAACATGAAAGGCTAGCTTTAGCAGTTTTCCTGTCAAATGTGTTCACACACGTGATCAGTATTACTAATACAAGGAATGAAGCATTGATTACATTAATAATCCAACTTCCAGCCTTACAGGATGATCTTTCTCTCAAATCCATCAGAATGTTTTTTATATCTTTAAGACAAGTTGTTGAGAAGAAATATAGTGAGTTAACTAAATGACAGTAAGTATTACAAAAAACGTGTTTTAGTTGTTATTCAATTTGATATATAAACTGTATATATTTTTTTCTTTTGTCGTAAAGTGAAAAAGTAATACATTTTAAAATTCAATGTATATTCTAATCAAACCAAACACACACACCCCAAACACACACCCACACACAACAGTTTGGCCACCTTGTATCGTATTCTGCATCCACTATTTGACCTGGCTTCAATCTTGAGATTGGACATTTTGCAAACATCAAACACTATGTCTGTTCTTTTATACACACAAAAAAATAGTCACACTCTAATATTGGATCACCTTTATCTTTGATTGTGGCACACATTCACTGTGTCATTGTTTCTATAAGCTTCTGCAATGTCACAAGATTTATTTCCATCCAGTGCTGCATTAATTTTTCACCAAGATCTTTCATTGATGATGGTAGAGTCTGACCTTCTCCAGAACATCCCAAGGATTCTCAACGGACTCTGTGGAGCCAATACATGTGTGAAAATGTCTCATGCTCCCTGAACCACTTTTTCACAATTCAAGCCCCATGAATCCTGACATTGTCATCTTGGAATATGGCCGTGCCATCAGGGAAGAAACAATCATTGATGGAATAACCTGCTCATTCAGTATATTCAGGTCAGCTGACCTCATTCTTTGAGCACAGACTGTTGCTGAACCTGGATCTGACCAACTGCAGCAACCCCACATCATAGATCTTAGTTAAATCTCGGTGGTCACTTGTTTTTGCCAGGCAGTCTATATGGATGTGTATGCTCTGACTGTGATGATTTTAGTGCAAATATATATTCTCCATTATGACCCTGTGCAGTCTTTAAAAAAAAGGGCCACCAAGAAAATAAATCTGATTTCTTTGGCTCAAAATATGTATGATATCAAACACATTCATCTAATTGGCAAATTTAGTGCAAAAATAATCTTCTGTAACAACAATGGCAGCCAGCTTGAACAATTATAATTTTTTCCTCAAAAGAAAGCCTCTGGGAATATCTGCGCCAAGATTGTTGCTTGTATCCAAATGTGAAAGATTTAGCTAAAATATTCAATTATCCGCTGCACTAGAATCATACCTTCCCACATTCCTCTGCTGCAGGACTCCTGCTCACTGCTTCCTGCAGGCTGCGGATGCTTTTTGACACTTGTTCTTGGTGGTTCATCCAGTCCTTCAGAACCTGGTCCAGCCTGGTCTTTGTTCTTTTGAGGTCCAGCTCCAGAAAGTCCAGGACGGCGCGCTCATCCTGCTGCAGGACACGCCGCATGCCCTCAAAGTGCTCTCGAACCTGCTGCTTCATCGCCTCCATGGTCCGCTATGAGAGGATCGGTTCTAGTCAACAGTCTGACACCAGTACAGCTGCAGTGAGTACTGGTACTGCCCGCTTCAGTACTTACAGACAGATCTGCTTTGCGTTTCTTCAGAGATTGGACTCGGGCCTGGCTTTTGGCTTTCTCAGCTTTCAGCTCCTCCATACGTCTGCAGATCTGCTCCTGTTGAAGAAGACATCTTTTCTATCACAACTTAATTCTGTAACAGTTTTTCATCAGAATATTTCTGTATATTTGTATTATTTGTTTCAAAAATAACCACTTAATATCCAACACATTTCTCTTAGTTTGTAATAAATGAGTGAAATCAGCTGATTTGTGTTTTGTAGCTTGACTATAATGAGTTGTTTGTTTGGAACACTGGTGAGTACACTTCAATCTCAGGACACCGTAGATACGGAGTCATCCTGGGCTGTAAACAAAGTCAGAGAGAGAGAAATGAACCGGTGACTAAAAGCTGTGAGCACGAGAGTCGATAAATATTTCATTCTGATAAACAGACAGGTTTTAACATGTCCTCTGAGTTTCATCATCAAGTTCACTTTCTATTCTGGGTTTGTGTGCGTTTTATTGAGAGTGCTGCTAGGGAGTGACAGGCACAGGTATGTGGTTATGATAGTGACCATAATGAGCCTCTGACAGCTTTAACCTTTGCTCTTGTTTTACGTATTATTAGCGGGGTAACGGGCAGTTAGCCACAAGAAAGAAAACAACTCTTCTAGAAGCAGAGACCCCAAACACCTTTGAAGGGTGGGGGGTGTATGGTGGCAGGTAGGGTTTGTCAGCAGGTAAATCCACTCGAAAATAAAAAAAGTCCTTTTCTCTGCATAAAATAGCACACGGGACATGGAATGGATTCTGAAAACATTACTAACCGATCAAATGAAGCAAAAACAAAAGAGTGTTTGCTTCAGTACATTCCCCCCGCTTTCATGAAAAATAAAATCAACAGAAAAACATATTAGAGCAACAAACATAATAAATTAAAATGATAAACACACACTTGACTGAGTTCTGGTGTGAGAAAATAAAGCTTTATGTTATGGATATTAATAACAAAAATATGTACAATAGGTTGCCTTCAGGCCCAGGCTGCACTTGCAAAAGGGCCATATTCCAAGATGACAATGCCAGGATTCATGGGGCTTATGCATTAGTAGACTGGAAGGTTTTAGAGAAGAAAAGTTGATAGCGATGGAGTTTCAGCTGTTGTCAAAGTTTTCAATTTCTCTGTTGTCTGTTTATCAGTTTAGTTGCTTTTATAAAGCCAATCTAAGCTGAAAGGAATGTTTACCTGAGAGAGCGGAGCAGCTTTGGTTGACTTCCTGTGTAGTTTGGGTGATCGAGGGAAAGGTTGAACAACCTCCTCAGTGTTGGAGTCCAGAGGAGTGAAGTTCAACCCACCCTGCAGTAGACTGATCAGACCAGCAGAGGGCGATGGAAGCTCATCCAGGGACTGAACGGCTGTCAGCTCTTTTTCTGCCATTTCTCATGAACTGACCAAAACATGAATGTGTTAAAGATCTGCTCAGGTCATTTCAGCATTTAGATCCTTTAAAATATTTGTAGTTTTGTGTTTCTCATGGCAGGTGAAGAAACCAGTTTCTCACAGGGTTCCTGCCGATCCTTAAAAAGTCTTAAAAGGCCTTGAATTCATCAATCCAAAAATAAAGTCTTATTTAGCCCTAAAATGTCTTAAATAAATCTTTCAGAAGTCTTAAAAATTTAAACACATTGTAAATAGGATGATTGCAATTCATCTCAAATATTAAAACAATTGGTAACATTTATTGTTTTATATATTTACATGTAGACATGCCTTTGACATCACTTCCTGTTACTTAGATGCAAATATCTCAACAACTGTCCATCTGAACAATGTGAAGTTCCTTTTGTAATATGTTAAAAATGTTGTCTTTTCAAAAATACATTAACTTTTCTTACAAATTTTGATGTCACAGACACTTAAGGTTTCATCTACAGCAAATTGGGGTTAAGACCCCACTGTGGGTCCTAAAACTCCACATTTTGGGTCATTAAACTGACTGCTAAGAATGTTTTTGCTATATTTGGCAAAAAAAAAGCTGTTAGGTATGGATAAAAACAATTGGTCTATTAGCAATATTTGAATACTTCAAACAAAAATACTTTGATTCATGAGTTTCTGCTACAGTTTTATTTTTTTTTTTCATTTGTATTTATTATGAAATTGGTCTCAAATTTAATTTCAGTTGGCATCAAAACGTCTTAAAAAGTCTTAAATTTAACTTGATTTAAACTGTAGGAACCCTGTTCTCAGGTTTAGGAAAAGTCTTAATTTTGGCTTTTCAGGTTAAAGGAAGGAAGATTTTTTTTTATACATCGAATCTGCGAAGAAGTCCAACTTTTCTGAATGTTATACATTAATGTTGGACACATTGAACTTCTTTAGCTTCAACAGGTTCATGTCAAACAATCTGTTCACTCCCTGCTGTGGAGAAACCACATATGAAATCAGGAATAAACATGTTAAATGTTTGTAAATCTAACAGATAATCTTACCTGAGCTGTCTGTGTGCGTCCCTGCTGGGTTTTATTAAGAATGTGTGCAGCGAAGGAGTGTTCCTGTGTTACAGGCTGCAGCCTGCTCACACCTGTATACACAACCTGAAGAGCGTGTGTGTTTGGTAGATCAGTTCAAACTTGTTTTCTAGGCCTAAAATCATGAGTTAAAACCATTTGAACCTGGTTTGGTTTCAGGTACGCCCAGTTCTACAGCCCAGAGGAGTTCTGTCACTACAACATGTTCAACCATCACTTCTTTCACGGACAGGTGAGACCTTGCTTGACTGGAAGTAAAGGTTCTGGTTGAGCTCAGGATAATGGAGGGTTGTGTCTTGTCAGGCCTCCAGTGCAGTCCTAGAGGCCTTCCTGAAGGGGGCGGACAGGGAGGAGGTGGTGATGGTGGCCGACCCTCCGTTTGGAGGTCTGGTGAAACCTCTGGCCAACAGCTTCTCTCTGATATCACAGACCTGGACCAAGCTTCAGAACTCTGGTCAGCAGCTTTTTATTTGAATGATACCCAATCTGATACGTTGAAAACTTGAGATGACTGGATAAAAGGACTTTCCTGACACCTCACTCAGCGTTAACCTGCTCTTTGACTTGTCTAACCTGTGTGTGTTCAGGTGACAGGAACACCCAGATGTCTATGATTTGGATCTTTCCCTACTTCTTTGAGTCTCGCATCCTGGAGTGTCTCCCGTCTTTCACCATGTTGGACTACCAGGTACCAGCAGGACCCTGTTGAATGTCAGAACAATCTGTAGTAGGGTTCATAAGATATACCATAGTCTAATATCTCTCCAAACTTAATAGGTCTACAGTTCAAACTGACTGTCAAAAGTTTAATTTTCTCAGCAGTGGAAAGAAAAAAACTTTGAACAGATAGAAACCCCCACCAGAACCAGACTCCAGAACCAGACTGATAAGACACACAGTCCTACTTAAAAATATCGGATCTTTCACTTTAAGCACACTGAACAGAGTTGTTGCCTGGTGTCTGAAACTGTTAAATCCACCAGGTACTAGGGGTGTAAATCACCAGCTTTATCACGATACGAAATTACATCGATATGTTTGGATGACGATTCGATATTTCTCGATATCATAAAGTCTGTCATGATACGATTTCGATTCAATTCAATTCACATGTCTGCGATCGATATAATGCGATATCATATGTCCATCTAACACAATGACCGTGTTAGATGGGCATAAGATATCGATTGTCATCAAGAATATGATGACGATATAGATCACGATTTTCATTTTGTCTCGATATAGCTGAATCATGAACCACTCAAATCGATATATCGATATAGAACGATGTATCGTTACACCCCTACCAGGTACATTAATACATTTTATTTACTGGCTCAGTTTTGACCTTTGTTACTTAGGTTATTACTTAATTAATCATCCTGTTGAAGCCATGTTTGCCAAAGGCTGATAAAGTTTTTTATTCCGTCATTATACTGTTTTATGTGTTCATGATTCAATCTATTTGATGTCAAACCAGGTGGACTATGACAACCATCCTCTGTATAAACATGGGAAGACGGGCAGGAGGCAGTCTCCTGTCAGACTTTTCACCAACATTTCACCCAAACATGTGGTTCTCCCTGAAGAGGAGGGCTACAGGTACCAGTACACCCACTGCTACACTTCACAACCAGAACAATAGAACTTAGTGTCAGTCCAGAATACCAGTTTAGGTTCCACATGATCCACTTATTGAGCTCCACAACACTAAAACAATTCAGGTCAAACTGTAGTTCAGGTGGAAATAATGTAAGGCCTTTCTCCAGATAAAACCTAATTAACCAAATATCTGTGCATCAATCATAAAATCATAGAAACAAAAGACTCAAACCTACCAATAAAACATGTCTACAAGCATTTCTTAAAAACATTACAGCTGCGTCTTAAGATTAATTCAGTGGAAGACTAATCCGTCAAAATCTTTTGATGCGTCAATCATTGTTTAAATGGTATCAAATATGTTTATAATCTTTTATTTAACCTTTTGTATTGCCCTTTAATTCTATGACCATTAATTTAACTTTATGACCATTAATTTAACGTTATGACCATTAATTTAACGTTATGATCATTAGTTTACCTTTATGACCATTAGTTTAACTTTATGACCATTAATTTACCTTTATGACCATTAATTTAAATTTATGACCATTAATTTAACGTTATGATCATTAGTTTACCTTTATGACCGTTAATTTACCTTTATGACCATTAGTTTACCTATATGACCATTAATTTAACATTATGATTCATTCAGAAATTTGAGGATTTATTCTCTATACGTGTTTTAAAACGCTATAATTTCCTTATTATATTTCTAACTCCTGCTCAGTTGTCTCTGCACTCGCAGCCCTGTTGACACAGGTGCAATGACGTAACTGACGACAGGACGGTAGAGGATAAATTTCTACCGTAGGCCAACTTCATACCGTTTCTACCGTATATACTGCCCTACAGGTGCAAAATATGTCTTTTTATTTCCTCACTATGTAATCTGAACTTCCTACTCTATGTGACCGTTAACATTTGTTGTCATTTGTGTGTGGCATGAGCTTTTGCTGCTGCAAGACTCTGTCCTACTTGCTAAATAATTGCATTAACATGAAAAATACAGCTTCAAAATTCTTCAAATACATTTGCCAACAATTATTGCACTCCAAGCAGTCCTTTGCAATATGAATATTGCAATGATATATTTTGCATCCCTAATTTGAACACTTTAAGGGGCTTTACTTTTAAAAAGTTCACATTTTGATTTTCAAAAATTGACTCCATTTTGATTTTGTTGCAATCTTTGAAAAAAAATTAAAAAAAAATATTTTAGTGTGTCCAAAGGTTTAACTTTTTTTTATTCCAGTTGGTAAATCTGCAGATGGACTTTAATCAGGATGAAGAAACATTTGAAGGAAGATCAGTGGAAACTGAATGGGAACTCTTACAGTCATGTCCATATGTATTTGGACAGAGACAACATTTTTCTAATTTTGGTCCTGTACATGACCACAATGAAGATACAGTTGAAGTTCAGACGCTCAGCTTTAATTCAGTGGGTTGATTAAAATGATTGTATAAATGTGAGGAACTAAAGCTTTTTTAATTTTAATGTGGATACCCTCAAATGACAGCTGAAGGTCTGGACATTATGTCCATTATTATAACCTGAAAATGTTTCAAATAGATATAGACATAAGTTTATATATTAATTAATATTAATTAATAGTATAAATAAATTAGCAAAATTGTCAACACTTTTTATTTATTTATTTATTTTTCATTTTAGAATAATGTGAAATATATGTCCTTTCAAATGACATTTTGGAATAAATGTGTAACCTAATGCAGAAAAAAATAGACACTGTTGAAACTTTCTTGATATCTTGTATGTTAAAATACACTAACCGTAACCATTTCCAAAAACTCTAGTAAACAGACATGTAATCCTTACAATAAAAGATTTTCACTGGAAAAAATTAACCCTTTTGGTTATATTTACATGGTTTATTATTATTGACAGATTTCATTATCAGCAGGTTCAGAAGTAACCATTTAAACTAGGTGACGAAGTATACAAGTGATATTTTGATTAAATTAAAATTAAAACTGATGTTTGCACAAAATCGTTTTTATTGGTTCTTTAGTATTTATATTAAATGCATATTTTTCTGTTGTTTTTTTGTTTGTACAGGTTTTGCTGTGTGTGTGAGAGATATGTGTGTTCCCTGAACAAACACTGTTCTAAATGCAACATCTGTCCATCCAAGGTACGAAGCTGCTTTATTTTCTAACTTTATGAATGCAGTAATAAGCAATATGTTAAACATGCAGTAATAATTAAATAAAGTGGTGATGTTTGTGAGTGCAGGATGGCCGTGAATGGAAGCACTGCTCAACATGTGAGAGATGTGTGAAGCCATGTAAGGACAGGTCACATCAGATCTGTGAAAGCATTCAGCTCTGATGGGTTTTAGTTGACAGGTGTGTAAAACTGGTAACACCCCCTCCCCTCCTCTCCCCCCCAGCATGGAAACACTGTCGGTCCTGCGGCCGCTGTGCTCTCCCTGACCACCCGTGCGGGCGAGTTGAGAAGGAGGCGGGATGCTTCAGCTGTGGCAGCCTGAAGCACAAACGAAAGTCCTGCCTGGTCAAAGACGCTGCCAGGAGGAAGGGGTGAGTCAGAATCGTCTCGTCAGTCAGCAGGAAATCCACACCTGCACGTCTGAACTTGTTTGTGCTGTGCTCCTCCAGGTACAGGGCCAAAGCCAAGAAACGTTCCCATCATGCCTCAGTCAAGCGTAAAGCCAAGAAGAAGACTGGAGCAGCTCATTGAACCTCTCTGACCTCAGCATGCATGTTGTTGATTGATAGTTGTTATTTACCTCTGAGTTTTTCTCTTTAAATCCAACCAGCTGTTAACTCTTCACCTAAAGACAATAAAACCTGATAAAGTTTTTCTACTGTGGTTTAATGTTTGTTGTACAGTCAGGTCCATAGATTCTGAGACATTGACACAATTCTCATCTTTTTGATTGTAAACTTAAGTTTTGTCTTCAGCAAGTGAAATGCAGCTCAGTGAGATTCAGGTCAGGTGATTGACTTGGATATTGCATAATATTCCACTTTGTTTTACAGAACTTTTTGGTTGCTTTGGCAGTCTGCCTAAGATCACTCTATTATGTGAAGCTCTGTCCATTGCTACAAACGGTTATCAGTCCCATAGAATGCCTTCAGACTGTCCCAACAGTGCCCCCTGGTAGGTTACCAGTGCCATATACTTGTGGTCTACTTCCGGTCTACTTTATCGTAGCCCATGACCTTTTCTCTAAAATTAACCTTAGTGGGTTTATGCCTCGTATTAACCAGCTGACAGTCTGAAGCCATTGTATGGGACGGAGAACCCACTAGGCGGCAGTCAGGACAGTCTGAAGTCAGTCTGAAGCCATTCTATGGGACTGATAACGGCTAATAACGTCCATTTAATGGATGATAACATCCGAAGCGGGTGTCTTTTTACTGACTTATGCTCAGATCAGTGTACAATCACAGGTGTAAGACCACAGCTAATCAATAACACAACTTAAGTTCAATTGGCCGTCATACACGCTCACACCACGACACTGTCAGCACCATGCTTCACTGATGTGGTGTGTTGTGGATCAGGAGCAGACTCTTCTCTTCCCATCACTGGTACAAGTTGATATTTGCCTCATCAGAAATGGGAAGGCTTTTTTACATTTGGTGGCTCAAACCCAACCTTGTTTTTGAGGCTCACCAATGGGTTCCATCTTGTGGCAAAGCCTCTGTATTCACGCTGGTCAAGTCTTCTCTTGATTGTTGACGTTGACACACACAATTCAGTTTATCTATATTGCACCAAGTCATAACATACAGTATGTCATCTCAGAGCACTTCATTGCTGTTTTTGTTGATTTAAAGAAGGTTTTTGACAGTACTGACCATAACATTCTTAGTTGAATACATATAGCATTAGAGGATTAGCCCTACAGTGGGTATGTAGTTATTAGGTATGCAACAATACATGTACCCACATCGAACAGTTCAATACAGAGCTTTAGGTTCATTACACACTTGTATGGAACAATACAGATTTTTTAAATGTATTTTATCGACTTGTCTTCTTAAGATGCTCTGTTTTGAAGGATCAGTGGATCTGTGTTCGACTACACCTATCAGACCAGGTTTTCCCCAAAAAGAACTTCAGTTATCTATGTATTCCACGTTGTTTTCAGAACACCACCTGGACACCCAGTGGTTGAACGACGACATGCAACTAAACATGTCATCGCTGGTCGGGTTTGAGAGGAAACCAGAGAAAACTACAGAGTTTTGACATACTTTTTTGCAAAGTTAGACACAGAAGCAACATTAATTTTAGTGACGTCCAATTGGTGTAATCGAGTGCCATTACTGCTGACGTGAATAACAATCTTATGCTACTTAGCATTAGCCTTAGCTGTTTGACCACAAAAAATTTGGTGGCCTCACCAGTTTTATCCTTTTGAGTCCCAAGCTTTTGCCTTTGCCTAGCTTTTTTAGGATTGACGGAACCTTATAAAAACATTGTTTTTAAAAAGTTTAAAATATAAATGTACTTATAATAAAAAATAAAACTTTTGTATCTAGTCTCTCTGAATAAAGAGAACCAGTTCAAAACAAATGTCCTAAATATCAGGATGCATGTTCTGAAGATGTCAGAGGCATTAAATATATCGGTAACACTTTATAATAACTACACCTTATTTAGCCTTAATTAATCATTAATAAATGATTATTTAACCTTGAAAACGTCATTAATTAAGGATGATTCAGACTTAATAAGCTATGAATTAACTCATTTATTAATGCTTTACCAATAAAGCCTAAATACTTCTAAAACCACCTTACTCATTGTTTACTAATGCTTAATAACGCATTAATTAACTATTCTATATACTGTATATCCATATTTAAATTCTCATGTAAACATACTTTCACACCATGTGTTAAACATGTATTATTGGTTAGATAAGGTTTGAACTGACTTATCTATTAACCCTGCTGTGAATCAGTAATTAATGCAGATATTAGTAGTTAAGTCTTTTTGTGAACCATTCTAAAGTGAAGACTATTTATGTTTATTTAAGTATTAGTCACCACTACTTTGAACATTATATGTTTTACTTCATACTAAGGTACTGCAAAAGTATTAGGCTACCAGTTTACTGAAGGCTGAATTAAATAATGGACTACTCAAAGGTCCCCAACATAGTTGCAAAATACAATATCAATAAACATTTTCATCAAATCGTGATTAATCGATTCAGAACTTTATGAATCCAATCGATTTAGATCATTGGCCATGATACCCAGCTCTACACCTGACCATGGAACAGCTGAGCACCCAATCGTTACAGTATGTTTGGTCCCTTAAACAGTGGGAGGTCAGTCTACAAACTGTTGTAATTCATGCAGTGTTCACCTGATTTGGATGCTATTTGTAACGGATGTCATACCTGAAGAGAAATAACAGCAGAGCACCTTCATGTCCAGAGGAGAATGTTCCAGATTAAAGAGCACAGATGGTTTATTCTCTCCAAACAAAAGCTGTGTTTTGTAAAAAAATAAATAAATAAATAAAGCAGATCTGAGCTGAAAAGAGGTAAAAGAATGGGTCAGAACCTTTACTGACCTTTGAAGCAGGCATGTTTTTCAGATGCTTTAATCTACTGAGATCAAAGGCAGAATGTTTTTACTCATCACAGGTGGTCGACCCGGCACCACACACAAACACACATGTACACAAAAGCAGAACTGGCTGTATGTGACACATCAATAGCTTGTAAACGCACTTATCCACCCTCACTCTAATTCACTCAGAACAAAGGCAGGTTTAACACATGCAGTTCAGCTTTAGTCCCGCCAGAAGAAATACCAATCAACTTATATTTCCTTCTTCAGCTATAACCTAACCTTCCCTTACATGCTTTACATGTTTATATTGATCTGCTGTAGTTTCCATGCCAGGGTTGCCAGGAAGGAAATGGAAAAATTATCAGACAGTTGCTTTAAAATTATTGTGTTTTGACCACAACTATTCTATGTGCTGAGACAGGTGTGCTTTCTCAGAGGGGGTAATAAAATAAGTGTGGCTAAAAAGGATGTTTATTGTGTATATGGCAACAATGATGCCATGTTTCAGCTAGATGAATGTAGTCTGAAGCATGAGAAACAAAGCAGTTACTTCCAAAATGCTTAACAAAGTTGCATGAGGTTGGGGTTTGAAAAGTATCAGTACAATAAGAAAAGTACAATAATGCCACTGTGATAAAACAGGGATAGACCGTTGAGGATTTTTTCCTCATACCTCAGATCAGATGTTCTTGTTAAAATATATGACAGGATTTTACAATGTAAATGTTAGCCCACCCAATATCACCAACACTGTAACTGAGAAAGGTAAGGTAAAGGTGCTTTATTCGTCATCAATGCATGTTCCCATCCAAGGATGAAATTTGTGCTCTGCATTTGACCCAGAAAACCCAGAAATGTTGTTTTTAAGGCTGTTCTTTGGTCCCTGACTGAGGATGAAGTCATATTTGGTCAAAATGACCATCACATTTTCAGATTCCTGGCTTTAAAAGCTACATTTTGATACCTGGATTATTCTGATATAAGTAAATCCATAAATATGATTTAATTTGTCTTGTTGGTTATGATAATACAGAAATATTTGGTCTGAATCCTAATTTTATCCTCATTTTAATGAGGAATTTTTGATGTCCTTATAAAGAGGAAACCTCAAATTATATTTGAATATTGATATTTCCCAGCTGAAAAGAAACAAAACATTTCTAGCTCCCATGGAATATCTCAAAAAATGTAAGGCATTTTTTCCTCAAAATCAGGTTTTTTGTTGCTACTGCTCAAAAAAGTGCTTCAAAATTTTGTTTTATGATTATATTTCAGACAGTTCATTCAAATGATACATTGATAAGACATTTATTATGTTTTGATAAAATGCAATTTTTGCAAATGTTTTAATCAAAACAATTCATTTGCCCATTTCTCCATATAACACTTTTAGACTCAATCCTCATTTCGATGTGATGGGTCACATATTATTACTAGAATGAGACTGAGAACTAAGAATTTTTTTTTTTTTTTTTTGCTACAGAATTAATCTAAGCAACACTTTGTCACAATTTAATCAGTTTAATTTCATGACCTAAAACTGCACAATCAAACATTCATGAAAACAATTATGTAAAATTGTTTTAATTTGGAAATCAAATTAAAGTACTTTTTTCTTTAAAAAAAAGTACTTTTAGATCATCAAAAATAGTCTGTGAAACGTAATGGATCTTGGTGGATCTGAATACATATTGAAGTTATAGTAGAAGTTGTAGGCAGCTGGCTCAAAGAGGTTGCAGTGGCAGAGAATTCCAGAAGGTAAGCATCAAGTTGGACATAGAAGAAGCCTAAAAATATATATTTTAGAATTATACATCTGGTAAAACACAAGAAATATCAGGTTAGACACAAAGTACCTCAATGTTCAGGTTTTGTAAGCTGTCACCTTTTTACCACTGTCACAAAATGTTCCATAGAGGGAGTGCAGAGTAAAACTGGCAGAACATAGACTGCTGACTTCATACTCTTCATAATAGAGGAAAACAGAGACATTTTCAGGAGGAGTTACTAAAGAGTTTCACAAATGGTAAATGGCCTGAATATATATATATATACACAGGTGCTGGTCATAAAATTAGAATATCATGATAAAGTAGATTTATTTCAGTAATTCCATTTAAAAAGTGAAACTTGTATATTATATTCATACATTACATACAAACTCA